>JASAMV010004922.1:0-65950 GCA_030248065.1 Rhynchonema sp. JSB1_4
AATCTTCGCGCTTATGTTGGGGCTGCATACATTCCGTCAACGATTTGCGTTTATTGCGACATTAGCATCAGCCTGGGCTATCATTTTCATAAGCTGCAATTTTACATGTACTGCTGATGTTGCAAAATGTCCTGGAATTTGCTGTTGAATCTGGTCGTCGTTAATATCAACAAATCGGTGTTGGCCTGATTTCACAATCTATTATTTGAAACTGCATGCACAGGTTGCAGTCTATGATTCAACTAAATCTGCAGATTGTCTGTCGTAAACAGGTGTGATTTCTTCAAAATAATGGCACAAAGTGCTTTTTCAATGTTTGGTTATTGAAATAAACACTGTCAGCTTATTTCGAACACTTTTACGGCTTCTTGCACGCAAATCACAATAAAAATAGAACAGACCAAACGCTGCTGCGTAAATCAAAGTTTAACTCAAAATGCAACATTGAGAATGATTCGACGTACAGTAGTAAATCTTGCACAGCACATTCACGGGTAATAAAACACGAACAATTGGTTAAGCTGCAAATTATCATGTCTAAATTATTCAACCGAATAACAAAAAATGCGCAAATACAAATATTGGCTTTAAGATAGTGCTCTTTCGCAAAAAAATAGGATTATTTCATTTGAAAAACACAGCAATGCTCAAAAAATGACACTCCAGGATACCAGGAATGCAAAAGCAAACGCAATTGAAAACTTCAATGAGGGCGAGAAAAGTGAATAACAGTAATTTGACCAGATCATTGCGAGCATCTGAGACTAAACTTGAAAAGACAAAAAGCTGCATAGAAAAAATAACGCTCGACTTCAGATGGAAAGCAGCGAACGTTTACTGACTAGAATGTTCACACTCAGAACGTGTAATATACGGAATGTATAACTTTAACAGTAAGAATATCAATGACGTTAATATCCGGAAAATGCAAACAACGAGTGTACAGTACCCGCTGCAATTATGGAACTATGAAGTCTGCCTTTAAGCATGTAGCACGAGTGCGTTCGCATGCACGCCTTTGACGCCTGCACACACAAAAGTATAGGAGGCCGAATGCACCGGATGCACCACATGCACAGTGCCGAAGCGGTCAAGGGCGTGCACGCGGTGTGCTGCGCGCGTACATGCAGAGATCACCCAAAGTTGCAGCTGGTACTGTAGGCTAACGCCTTTGCCCAAAAACGCTTCACAACAATTTGGGGAATGAAAGCTTTGGTTTAATTTAAGTTCGCAACGTTTACGGTGAGGAGGAGGTTGTCTTGAAGGTGTGATAGGTCTTACGTACGTTGTAACACAGAAACCACTCACACGATTGTAACACATCTTGCAACACAGAAAGCGCGTGTGGGGAGACTAGAAATAAATAATATCATTGTCACCCAGAAATAAACACAGAATGTGTAGTTTCAAGATCACACAACATTTTGGGAGATCCTATGTACACAAATATGGCAACTCTGATGAGTATGGGAATAAAAATTGGATTGAAACATTAGGACACGACCGCCTGCACAGAATATCTTTGGTTTTGCTAGCTGCATGGTCGAAGAAAAGTAAGTTACGATAAAAACAAAAAGGTAAAAAGGTAAACAAAACGAAAAAAGTGATGATTGTAATCCCTCTGTTATGTATAGACCGTAAATGCAAGACATCTGGTATCATTGATTTCAGGGGTAAGTAATAAAGCAAAACTAAAGCAACAACTCGGGTAAAAAATAATGAAAAACAAGTTTCAAATTAACAGAAGAACGATGTTCGATCGGAAACGCCACTTGAAACATCAGCCAGTCTGTCTTAGACCGAGCGATTGCATATGTACCTGTGTCTTGTGCCTGCTCAAACACGCATTGAAACCCTATTTCGAATGACTACTGCAGTTCCTCATGCAAGTACCCTAACATACATGACGCTGTTACAACATGCATTCGCATGCAACACACACGAACATAAAACGAAACAATGGATAATTCATGCAACATGCACAGATCAGGATCCAGTGACAGGTTAGAAATCTGGAAATGTGTCAAAGAAGGAACAAAAAGAACGGCTACATACAGTATATGTAACCGATGAGCGACAAATAGAACTTTTTTCGAGCAAAACAGGTTATTAAAAAAGGTATACCAGCAGAAACCAGCAGCTCACAATTGTTCGAAGGTCATGTCAGCATCTAAATGATGATGGTGGTGATGCTGGTGCATATACGGCTGATGTGGGAAGCTCGGATGATGCTGCGGCCCCATCGAGGTCTGATCGTGCCCCATGCCAGCCACATAGGCGTGATTCATGCCCATGCGACCACCTTGATGCTGCAGGCTCGGCGCGGGGGCCATCGGCGGCGGGCCGCGCTCCTCCAAGTGGCGCGTGGAGAAATTCACAAAATTCGTCGCGCTTTTCACCGTTTCGAGAATGTCCTCGTCGAAATTCACGTCCTCAGCCACCATCGAGTCGTCGTTGGTCGCGCCCGAACCGGAATCGAACCGGCCCGCGCCGCCGGTCGGCCTGCATCGATCCCGATTTGAGTCCCGAAATCGTTCGACCCCGCGTCGTCGTGCGTTCATGAAAAAGTTGGCGACGGTGTTCAAATCCAGACCCAGCTGTGACGCGATCGTGTTCTGCATCTCTTTCGACGGCCGTTTCGTCTCCTTGAATATCGCCTGCAAAATGTTGTGGCGAAACGTTAGAATAGTGGTGCAATGGACAGGACATGACTTCGGAGTGCATAGACTGGTGGACAGCGCATGCAGAAAGTTCTGGAAAAGTTGAGATTTTGACCTTTTCTCTTTCTGCATGAATTTTGAGAAAGATAGACGTTACTGGTAGTCACATGCATTAGAAACTTCATGCACTAGATCGGTTCACGAACGGACGCATGTGTTTACATGAGTTTGCATGCAACAACATAAATGCAGCATGCAGGCGCCTGCATGCAGACTGCGCCCTTACAGGCGCACAGGACAGTAGCACAGCTGCTGAAAAGAAAGTTCGTGTGGAGAGACCAAACGTTCATGCAACAGACATCCACGCACAAATTAGGGGGCTCACAGGAAGTTGAGAGTTTCCTGATGTTTCAAGGCGAGTATTGCTGTTCGAACGTCGTTGAGAATAGAGTTTGTTCCTTGAGAGAAATAACTGCATCTCTATATAGTCAAACGCTGTAGCACACACGCAAATTTGCAAGTAGATAAGGTAATACTGTATGTGGGTAAGTCGACAATACTGGCTGGCTGACGCATTCTATAAATCGGTTCCAACCGCTGTCTGATTGAGATCATCTGGGTCGCGATGGTTCAACATGGCGTCCCGTTTGAGGACACTGGCAATCGAGTCCTCGATATTCTCCAGCGACGGTGGACACGTCCTCAAGGGTCGGTTGGCCTGCGAGCGGCGTCTTGATGATCGGGATCGGGAAGCAGTAGAAGGGGGCGTAGGCCTGGCGGTCAGGGGCGGGGGCGGAGGCGGGGGCGGGGGCACAAGGGGGGTGACGGTTTCAACGTCCAGCTCGCTATCGTCCTGCATCAACGACATCGGCAGCTGCATCGGCTGCAGCGATGTCAGTTCCTGAACGACCACCGACGGCTGGCCGGGTGCCGGTCGGAGCCCGGTTCCCGACACCGAACTGCACGCGCCCGGACTCAGACCGGAAACGTCCAACTCATCGCCGGCATCGTGTTCCTCGAGCACCACGTAGTGATTGGCCAGATCCATCGATGTCGGAGGTTGTTGAATGCCGGACAGAACGGTCGAAGGTGCCGTCGGTTGCGATGCTCGGTTCACGTTATTACGATTGCGCTGCTGCACGCCGCGAGCCTTCTTCAGCACGCGACGACTGGCTGCGCGCGCACTCAGTTGGATACTGGCCAAAGATTGCAGATTGGCGGTGGTCTTGGCGTCGACAATGAACTCCGAGTCTGCGCCGCCGGTCGAGTCGAGCTCCCTGTCTCCGTCCGGGTCCATGGCGGCGTCGCTCAGCCATTTGTCGACGCTGCGTCGACGTGCGTTCATGAAAAAGTTACTGACGGTGCCGACCGACAGACTCAACTGTTGCGCGATCGTCTGTTGCATCTCTTTCGAGGGACGTTTGGTCTCGCGAAAAATTGCCTGAATTTTGGATGTTGAGGGATGATGAATTTCAAAATTTTTGAATTTTTGAACAAATTCTAACACGGGGCAAACTCATAAATGTAACCCGCTTTGCAGCAGCGCTAACGAAAGGTGTGGATAATCTGGATATGTTTATACAACGGTAACCGCATTTCCTGGGAGGATACGTAACCAAAAATTGATGGTTATCGGCGGGATCTATAAAAACTAGTTTCAAATTATTGTTTCATTTCTAAAGCAGAGCAATCCAAATAATAATGCCTTAACAACAATATTCGAAGTTGACAGTAGTCTGACCTGTAATGTCCGCCTCTGAATATCGGTGAAGACAAGACGCGGCTTTTTCGGCCCTTGTTGTGTGCCGGGCGAGATTTGCTGCTCCTCTTTGCGCTTGCATGCTGAAAGTTAAGAGAAAATATCTGTGCGCACTCGAAAAGATTATTGATTATTAGCCTAAAAATTAGTTTCATGAAAGCCTATGTTCCCAAAATATGTATGTTAGTGTATCACGTAATAGGGACCCAAGGATGCAGCATGCGCGCGGGCACATGCATAATTTATTCCTTTTGGGTTTTGTACATATTATGAGCTGATTTGACTCCGTGTGGTTGCGTGCACGCGCGTGCTATGTTTCGTGATATTCACAAGGCGCGCGTCTGTGTGTAATTGCAAGCTGTTACGTTATTGCAACATCATTGTGTGTGAATGTGTTTTATGCGGCTTCATCGTATATGGTATTTTCACGCAGGATGTGCCCTAACGTCATTCTGGTTCGGTCAACCATTAGTGAATTCATCCATAGCTTAAAGCTATTAATTTTCGCGTTTTTGCTTTGGCCCCTGTGAACCACTGCGGCAGTGGCTTGTCGGCGTAATTTGGTCTTTTTGCATTTAGCCATTTTACGCTTTGGTGTGGGGCTTTCTGTAGGCTTAGAACGACATTTAGGTTTCAGTCCAACTCATATTACATGACTGGTAAACGTGTAAAGTGACCAGGGACAATGGGTTATGTCTACTTTATAGCCAGATGTGCCCAAGGCATGCTTGTACTGCTGCCACTATACAGTAGCTCATTGTCAGTAACAGGCGCAGGTGCTGTAAGCGCAGTTATATACCAAATCATATGACCAGAGCAAATGTGCGCATGTGGCTTGCGTGCTTAGCGCTTAGCAACAATGCAAACTTGACGTGTGCACATTATGGAACGACGGGGTAGAGTAGCCGGCCCAGGAGGCTTGGGCGCTTTTCTGACTTCTGCAAAGGTTGGTGCTCGCTTGCATCAGGGACTGAAATGTGTGCTAATGGTATAGCACACCACATTTGAAAGAAATTTCGTCCCAGCCCAAAATTAGAGCGGCCTAAATGCGCACGGGTGCTAACGCGCATGACAAAGCTTACGCAAGGGCGCTGTGTGCCGTGACCTGCGGGCTCAAAATGACTGCACGTTGGTAGGTTCGCATAGCACTTGATGCTTGCACTGGTGCCGGGTAACACCGATTAAGCACCATGGCGGATAGGTCACCTTTTTATACGAGCACGCGCCCTCCACCATACATGCGTACACACAGGCCAGTTGAAACAACATTTTCTCAAGGTTGGGGGTAATTGTCGCTCCATTTACGCATCTCAAAACCTTCAATCTCATGCAAAATACTAACTGGTCCCCGGGGGGCTGCAATGATAATTCGCAGGCACCTGGGGCGGCATCAGGAGCTTAATGTAGTTACGATTGTGTGCATGCACCCAGAGCACACGCCAACAACAAGTACAACGATGATGTGTTTTGCTTTGTTCTACAACTGCTGTTGTATGTGTGTGTGTGTGTGCGAGCACTTGACCGCTTGTTTGCCGTCCTAAGGCCGCATTCACAATGCAGCGCGTCAGCGTGTTAGCGCGTTAGCGGTGCTGTTAGCGGCCGCCTTTTCCCCCCCCCTTTCCTTCCGAAAAAAAAGCGTGCGGCGCGCTTCCTACCCCCCCTGCGCCGCCAACGCTTTTCATCCCCTTGCTGGGTTTGGGACCTTTTTTTTTTTCTTTTTTTTTCCCTCCTTCATTCTTATTTTTTTTTCTCCCCAATCCCACACCCCCTCCCCCCCCCCCTTTCTTCTCCTCCCCTCCCCCCCCAAGAGACACACACAAACACTCCCCCCTTTCTTTCCCATAATCCCCCCCACCCTCTCTCCTCACCCCATTATTCTAAAAAAATAAGCTTCATCACAAAAACAAAAAAATAATATTCTCACCCAACCAGCCTCTTCCTTTCCTTTCTCTTCTCTCTCTTTTTTTTTCAAATAAATTTAAAAAAATAATAAATAGCACACCCCGCCCCCCCCCCCCCAACTAGCACAAAAACCACAACTACTACTACTCTTGATCTACCCGCCACCCCCCCCCCCCCCCCCCCCACCCCCCATCTCCTCTCCACTGCGCCTCCCCGCGCCCCCCGCCCCCCCCGCCCCCGCCCCACCCCCCCCCCCCCCCCCCCCCCCCCCCCCCCCCCCCCCCCCCCCACCCCCCCACCCCCCCCCCCATCACCCCCCACACCCACACCCGCCCCCACCCCCCCCCCCCCCCCCCCCCCCCCCCCCCCCCCCCCCCCCCTAACTGACTGACATAGCGGCACGCCTAACGCTACTTAGCAGCAGCGGCAACAACTAAAAACACCGGGCGAGCGCGCAACGTCATTCAAAAAGCACCTAGCGCTTAACCCTCTCTCTCTCTCTGTGTGCTGCAGTTACGGTAATGCGAAACTACCGTAAGCATACGGTAGATCAGATCAAACGGTAAAGACAAATTGATGCAAAATCTGACAAAACACGCGGGAACAAAACGGAAACTTGGAATTATAACAGAACTCAACAGGGGGATATGGCAGGTTAAAACAACGGAAAAGAGAGCATACGGGTCTCGTATACAACGACTGAAACACTCGAAAAAGTTAATCATTATATCAATACTGCTAAGCGCGAGTGTTGTGGTGTTGTTGTGTACGCGTGTGCAAGCCACACGCTCTCTGAAAAGTGACTTTGTCTCTTGGATTTTATAGGGAATCAATTTGGACACGGTGCATATGCGCAGCAGTGCGCGCGCGCCCTCCGCTCGAAAGTACGACTTTTGCGTCCCGCGAATCGATTCCCCCGAACTTATTTTCCGTTTCCACCCAGTCACATATTTTATTTAATGTGCACTCTTGCTGTTTTGTCGCGTTTTGTGATTATTGGTTGGGATCTGGCCGAAAAACAGAGTAAAATGAGCGAAAATGACCCAAACCGGCGAGTCTCAGCGCCGACATTCGCTGGAATTCCGGTTCCTGCAGCCACTTGAACATTCGACGGAACGTCTCGCGACCGGATTTGAGTTTCGACCACGGTTTTGGATTGCGCAACAGATCGGACAACGTGCCCTGACTGCGACACAGCACGCGTTGAGCGAAGATGGCTTGCGGGATGGAGTACCTGCGATTTGGAATATTCAGGTACAATACGGTAGGAATTACAACTTGTAATACAAGCACAGTATGTCAATCGTGTGAGTTACACAATCTGAGCCGTGCTGTGTCCTTACATCACACACTTGATGAAACCACGCAAGATTCTCTGGCTTCAGGAAGTTTTCAAGGCTTTTTTTCAACGCTTGTGGACGGCAGAACTGAGAAAACGGGTTTCTTGTTGGTGTGGTGGCAAGTTAACAATCGGCGCACGGACAGTTGAGCAAAGCCGGCTTGAGCAAGACCATTTGACCAATCGTGAAACTGATCCTAAGTGTGAGCCTAAGCCCAAGCCACTGGAACAAAAACAGCTCTGCTCTTTTGGCTTCGCTCTTTCTTCTTTGCTCAAAGTGGTCTTGCTCAAACCGGCTTTGTCCAATCGCCCGGAACCCAGCAATCTGACACGCGATTCTGCCATTTTACTCGAATCCCCTGTTATCCCAGGTTGTCCCCTGCACATTGCCCGTCGAAATCATAGCTTGTCAAACGCCTGCGATTTCAGTTAAATTCACACACGCAACACGATTCCTGACCTTTTCAGCTCGGCCGAAATGCGTTGCGCCAGATCCTTGGTGTCGAGCTCATCCATATCCGCATCCGACAGACTCTCGCCGCCGTCCTGATCGATGTGGTCCGTATTCTGCATACCGTCGTATAAATGCGACGGCTCCAACAGTCCACCATTGGTGTCAATATGCAACTGTTGTTGTTGTTGTTGTTGTTGCTGGTGTGACTGATGATGTGACGGGCCACCGACGGTCCCGTGCCCGTGCGTCATTGACATCGCCGTCGCCACGATCGCGTCCGTTGTGTTGCTGCCGCTGTTTGGCGTCGATTTTGGCTTCGGCGGCGGTCGACGGCGTTTCTTCGGCGGCATCAAAGCAGCTGGCGGCGGTACCGTCGCTGCTGGACCGCCGCTCGCACCGGCCGTGACGGTACCACCACCGAGACCCGTCACGACGGGCCCGTCACTCGAGTTGGACGCGCCGTTGAGCAATAGATCCTGATTGAGAAGACAGTCGACGGCGTCCGGTCCACCCGTGCCGTCCGGTGAGTAGTGAAGGTCGTCCGTGTTGATGTACTGTTGATGTTGTGCGGCGTACACCTGAATTACACTTAGGGGCTTCATTTTTGTGCTTTATGGCCACCAGTACCGGTTACCCATCTCTCGACAGGTGCTTTGGTTTTCGATCACTATTGCGGCACACTCTGACTTCATGTTCAATATCCTACGGAACATTCTTAGTGAAGTCACAAAACAAGCTTTCAGCACTGGACCGACCAAAATTTTCATATGCCACCCATACAGTGACTTTCCTTCTACATAGTGTACTCAGAGCGGTGCGATTTAACCAAACATGTGGACTGTATTACATACACCTCATCCCTCCGCCCAACTACTGTACCTGTTGCAGGAGCGACGTGGTGATGGCATTGACATGGCCTTGTTCGTTCTGGTCCAATTGATCTTTGTGATTTCGATCGCGATGCTGATTACCGCCCACCCCACCATCGTACCCACCATTGGTGAGTAGATAGTCGGTGCCGGGCGGTGGACTGCTCGATGAGGGCATGATGGGCAGACCCAGCCTGGCGGTGCTGTTGCAGTCCCGTTGTGGTCCTCCGCCGCCGCCAAACCGGGCGGACACGGAATGCGGACTCGGCGGACTGTCCGCCGTCACATATTCGTGGTCGCCGGTGCCGCCGCCCGCGGACGACTGTGAATTCGTGCGACCGGCACTTCTCACATTCGGTTTGACGTCGTATTCGTACTTGATGTTCACATTGTAGGTCGGCATGACGCTGGAGAAATTCGGCACGTTGTTCGCAAGGAAGCTCGGAAACGCCGACGCCGACTGTTGTTGTTGTTGTTGGCCGACGCCGGTTTGGCCGCCCGGCGGCACCTGTCTGACGGCGGACTGTCCGCCCGCACCTGGACCGGGACCGCCGGTCGTCGAGCTGCGGTTGCGACCACCGACGCGGCCCATCGATGCGGCAGTTTGTGCCCCGCCGCCCGCGCCGGCCGAGGTTGCGATCACAGAATATTTGTCACCGGGGGTGACCGTGGAGATTGGGGGCAGCGGCTGGAGCGGTGTCAGAGTGGCGAATGAATTTGGGTCGCCAGCGCCGGACGCTGAGTTCGAGCCCTGACCGGAACCGTGGGCACCGCCGGGACTCAGATGATTGTTCAGACCGCCGTGATAGGCGTTGTGGAGATCGCGGTTGCCAGAATTGGTACTCGGCCCGTTTCGGCCAGACCGACTGGAACGGAAAAAGGCGTTTATTAAATATCAGTCTTTCTCCTTTTTACAAATGAATTTTTCAATTCATTTGAAAGCACGATCTTACCCGTAACTTCTGTGATGGTGGTTTTCCATGTTATTGTTGTTCGCCGTTACCTGAAGCAAAAAGCGATGATGTTTGATTATTCAGCTTCTTTGTAAATGTTATTGTCCCACTGTCATATTATGTACGGTAAAGGCAAACTACACCAACGTGAGCTCGATTTCGCAGCTGGCAGAATGGTGAAACGTTGAAACGTGGCTGCTGATTTGGGAAATGTTACATGTTGAAGAATACAAAATGGAGCATGATGATTTTCTCTTTCTATTCATTTTGAATACACGTTTAGCTTTGAAATCGGGCTCGTGTTGATGTATAGTTTGCCTTTACATGGTTCAATAATCGTAAAGGTTCTTGTGCCTGATAAATGTTTAAAAGAAATGATAGATTATCGAGTGGATTTGAAGTGGATTTGAAACACTCCATCAATGTCTAGGAAAATAGGTGAATCAAGTCAGGGAAAATGTTCACCGTTAAAAGTGGCACCTAATACAATACATACATTATGATGTTCTGGCTATTCATCGTGTACATGCACTGAAGTGATAGTTTTTTGATCAAAGTGAATCACGGTGCAGCCAAGCACTGGGTGTCTCAAAGGTATGTACTCTTTGGGTGGCTCTTCATTGCATGTCCTTACTGATGTTACAGCTTTTGGACTTTTCACAGTCGATTCTTTAGGCGATAGTGCACGAAGCACCTGAAAGTGCCACTTGCCTGACGTTTCAATGCCACTTTCTAATGCTTGGCTGCGCCACTGTCAGCAAAAGGTGTACAAGGAATGGAGTTGAAAGGGCGCGGCCACGTTCAAAGAAATTGGTCTTGAAACATTAGACAAGCGGAGTGTAGAGGTTATGTGCATTTAAATTATATGCAGAATTGCCATACATATACTCTGGCAATTCCTTTAGGAGAAACTTTTCAACAGCGTCCTATCAAGGCACCCCCAGAGCCGAGGCCGCCCATACCTGTACTTATTTGCATGTCATACCTGATGTTGCAGTGGTTGGCTGTAATTGATTTGTGGCATAGACTTTGTGGCAGCAGAGTGTGCCACAAATCAAGTAAATCCAATAATCACCGCAACATCAGCTTTACATACATACGACACGCAAACAAAAGTGACAGAGTACTTTTGAGCCACCCTGTATGTAGAGTATACCTGTCTGTGCATTGCATCGACCACATGCGTGACCGAGCTCAGCAACGGGTCGTGATCAGCCGTGCTGGATACAGAGGCGCACAGGGGCGACGTACTTCGTGACCTGGCGCCACTCGATGACTGAATCTCGGCCAGACCTTCCATCCGTCGTTATGTAGGACGCGAGATCGAGCTTTAAGTGGCCGCCGCGGTCGAAAGTTTGCTCATTGGTCGACGCCCGAGGCAACTGTGTGTATTATGTAGCTATGGGGACTCCGCCCACGACGATATTTTGGGTACGAGTACTTTGTGGACCGGTTGACGTTTGGTCGTGGGGGCCTGCCAGCACTTGTTTTAAGTATGCTCAAACTAGCTGGCTAATGTACGTAGTCCAATTGCTGTGTTGGTGTGCCTGCAATTGCCAGCTGGTTCGTGGGGGGTTGGCTGATTGTGCGAGCACGTTAAAGTATGGCACTGGATGATGAAAACACACGTTGGGCGGGCGTGGGGTCACACGCCTCGTTGAAAAAATGCAGCTGATTTGGCTACATTTGGCCGTGTTGAATCAGGGGACGTATTTTTACAATGTGGCGGTTGTTACGACCGGGTTTTGGGATCGGAAACTGAAATGAAAACGGGGAATCAGGCGTATTTTTTGAAAAATATGTTCAAGCAGCACTTGTTTTTCGAATGGATCTCTGAACCAAGGTAAGAAAATCAAGGAGCAATGGTAGGCATTTTAACGGATGAGAGAGAGAGAGAGACTTAGCACCGTCCGTGGCGGCTTTTGCTCGCACAAAAACAGACTGCGCTCGGCCATAAGTCACTTTTAAGAACGGTCCTGGGTTCTCAGGCAACGTTGCGCGCATAAAACCGTAAGGTGGCCACGCGCGTGTGTACCGCTTCCATGCCTGCTCCTGCCAAGCAAGCCATGATACTCTGAACGGTCTTTTTGCTGGATTTGAATGGCGTACACTGTGTATGTGCCAATATAACGCATCGCACGCTCAAGCTGCGTTGAGCTTTTCATACATACCGTACTAGGTACAGTAGACACGGTTATGGAACCGCAGAAAAGTGGCGCATGATATACGAGGCGATATTTAGCCATATGGTCTATAGTTGCTCGCCTTTTGTACTCTTTCAGCTCGACATTCTCATCTGAGCCGGGTTTTCTCCCCCCGTTGCTGGAGCGATATGTTCAGTTTTACAGTGCCGCATTCAGTATACGATGTACATGATAAAATCACAGAACGTGTTTCAAGATCTGATTTTTTTACATATAATGTGCAAAAAATATCAAACGGGACAATGTAAAAGGCGCAAAGAAACTATCCTCAGTTATCAGCTACACAACTGAAGCTCCTTATTCCAAAAAAGGCCAAATATAGAAAACGCGCACTGCCCTCAATCTTGTCAGCTGTGGGCTTGCTGTCTGGAAGTGTGCGTGGGATGAATGGATAGGATCCCACAATATAAGGCAGGGGGCTCATGGACCTAGTTACCTAGGTATATACCTACACGCACATACGCGTGCCGAAAAAAATTGGAGCGCAATTTAGGCACCGATAGAACATGCATATGGCGCCTTGGGCTTCGCGTGTGTGCATATCGAAGACAGCGGACAGATAACCCTGGAAGTCAGACAAAAGCAGAAAACGGTTGTTTTGAAACGACTCTGGTCAACGATGGGACTCAAAAATACTACACAGCTTGTGAAGGCCCAAGTTGTTTCTAATGTTTCAAGTGTGTACAAGGCATTTAACTTTGGTGTCATTTTGAATAAGGCAAAACACGTTGCAGCTGGCTACAAACGACAGGACAATATAATGAAACTCTTTTACTGTGCAGCAAGGTGATCATCAAAAAGCTTGTGGTGACAAGTGTGTAAATGAGTGGATGAATCTGTCAACAGTCACAGCAAGAAACCCTAATTTTCTTGTTGGCTCTTCATTCAACCAACGTCAATTACAGTTGGTTGTGAAGCGAGAAACACAGATTCCGGCCAGAACTGTAATATCTGGAACTGAATGTGAAGCAGAGCATAGGAGCAGAAGAAAGTGAGAATGTACATATTTTCAAGAAAAGGCATGCAGTGGCGCGCGGTATATGTTAGGCGCGAAAAGGGGACCCTGGCGCGCACACACACACACGCGCGTGCGTACACAACACAACGCGTACACGCACATGCACATGCTTAGACATAGGCGGTTCAGCATGGGGCAGCAGCTAGTACAGCTACTAGCTACAGCACATCTGTTCTAAGTAAATATTTGGTACCCTTTGTGTTGACACCTCTACTTCGAGGCGACGGTACCCATTTTAGTAAATTTCACATGGAATTGCATGTTGTCGTTGTGCATGTACAGTATGTACATATATATAATACGTTCAGCATGTGTGTGTCCCGCATGATACATACATACATACAGAGCACACAAACGCGGCTGGCAGACATAGTATGTATATAAGCATGGTACATTGTGCATACAAGCGCCGCACACACATGTAATGTTGGTACATACATGCATACATACATACGTATACGTATGTATGTATATTCAGTTCGCTCGTGACGGGACAGGAGCTAACCAACCAACCGCGGCCTGCCAGCCAGCTACTACGCATTAGGGTTGGGCAAAAAAATTTTAAAATTAAAGAAAAACGGTTTTTGATTTTACAAATTTTTCGGAGGGAACAAGCTGTTCTGAGACGTCGAAAAAGCCTGTTTGGGGTTATTTTTTGTTTGTCTCAGGGGTGGCAAAATTTTCTTCACAAAATCACTTTTTGGGCATGTATTTGGTGCCTAAGAAGCCCCAAATGTTGTTATTATACCTTCCCATGATACTTGAAACACAGCATGCATGTACCTACGTGGTATTTCAATGTCATACCCCATCGCGGAGCTCGAAGTCGGTCAGATACGAGGGATTCAGCGACCCGACAAGTGTTTATGCTGCTTACTATCTGAATTCTGTGTGTGGTTTATGAGTAAATCTTGCTTGTTCGGCTACTAACTGATACCACAGAGCAACAGTCATCGGTCCATATCGAGCACAGACTGTTGGATCGCACAGAAATGACGTAAACACCTTTTATAAGTGATGCAAACCATGTCACAAAAGTGAGTTGTCAATTAAAGTTGTCATTTTTCGCGTTTTTGTGCCTTTTTGGCAAATTTGGTCAAATTTTCCCGAACATGAGACTTTTTCAAAAAAATAAAAAAATAAAAAAACACTTGTTCAACAATTATTTGCCAACCCTGCTACGCGGAACGCGTGTGTGTGTGTGAGCTTTGGTCATGGGCATGTAAGACAGACTGCCTCCAAGCGCCAAGTGCAGCTCCATGCGCATGTACATAGGAAGTACATATACGTTGTTATGGCACAAGCGTGGGGCAAAAAGAGAGGGTTCCACACGCACCGCCGCCCGGCCTGGCTCGACTGACAACGTGCACAAGACGTATGTAACGCACTGCATGCGTGCTGTTAGATAAGCGCGGCTGCCTGCTTGCCTCTCGCTCGGTGCGTGAACCAGCATCACAACACGCACATGGAAATATAGCAGTTGCTGGCCGGGTGCACTGAAGGTGTGCCATAAAACTTGCATGCCATAAACCGATGTACACAAGCCGAAAGCGTTTCTGCAAACCCGGCCGCATCCAGCAGCGAACAAAAATTCTGGCGCCAAGCATGCTCGAACCAAACCCGTGTGTGCGTTTATGTCGCATATGTGTGCATGTTGATGTGTGCAGTAGTTGTTGTGTCTCGTGCGTGTGCCTCTCTGCCCACCAGGCTTCATATTCATGCTTTTCCAGCTACCATATACATACTTTTGTCTGTCTATCTGTGTCTGGGTGCGTGTTACGCTGCGTTTTGCTACTGTTGTGTTACATGTGTATACATGAAGAAACACATGTGTCGCAGTCACACATCGAGTGCTGTAGATGTGATCATCTAATGTTTGGAGGGCGGGAAGCTTGGATCAATGACTGAAACACATCATCAGGCATGAATAGAAAATCGTTAATTGAACGGAAAGTCAAGCAGAAACTCAACGAAGAGAACCAAATGGACATCGACGTCACCCGCGTATCTCGTCCGGTGCTATTCTGGAACATCACTAGTGTGCTGTGCAGTATGAAGAAGCATTAACCAGACAAAGACAAGGGCCTCAATGAAGTGTACATACCATTGTTGTTTCAAAAAAAGTTGTTAATTAAAAAAAATTTTTAAGAAAAAAACAGTTTTTTTGAAACTCAAAGAAAGTTGCCCAAGATAGGCTGACATGTTCAAAAATGGCCTTTTTTGAGGCAAAAAATGGCACTTTTTTCTGTGGACAGGACAATTTTTGCGAAATGGCGCCTGCGGCGCCTTGTATTGTCCTCAAACCTGCACAGGGTTGCGCGGGGAATGTTTTTTTAAAAAAGCTCGTTAATTAAATATTTTTTCAAGCCTGGTACATACTGTAGCGAATCAACAACGTTTCAACCCCCATGGTTTCAACCAGGGTTGGGCAAAAAACGTTTTTTTTTCAAAAAATCGTTTTTTTAAAACGCCCAGATGACCAAAATATACCCCCAAAAAAATTGGAAAACGCTCATGTTGGGAAGAAAACGTGGTTAAATGAAGTCATTCTATGTGTTCTGAGGCAAAATAAACAGGTTTCAACCCTTTTCTAGCGAGTTGCTAAGATCCCATATCAGACCCGCATCGTGGGACCAACTTTGGCCGGGGTCATCACTGAAAGTCAAACTCCGTATATCGACGTATCTCGACAAAGTAAAAATTGGTCGAAAATTTTTTGAAAAAAATGGGACAAAAAATTGATTTTCCTTGATAATCAGGGTACTTTCCCTGAAAAATCAGGGAAAATCAAGGAAATTCAGGATTTAAAAAAAACGAAAAACGACCCAGGCGTTTTTTTAAAAAAAACGTCGTTTTTTTTAAGAAAAAACGCCGTCGTTTTTTTTGCCCAACCCTGGTTTCAACGCATGCTGGCAAAGTCAGATTTCCAAACGCAGACGAAAGGTCAATGGCTATAGCAAAACGCGCTGTGGCCGTAGGTGTCGTCTGTATTGGGTTTAGCTCTCATCATAATTTCGTCAGCTCAATAGAATTTTAAAAATTGAAAGACCCGAAACGTATAAGAATTAATGTGTGTCTCATTTCCTTTTGGTAAGCAGAGAATGACGGTGACTCAAAAACAGCGTGAAACAGCAATCCAAACTACTGCTTGATCAGCCGTTGATATTTTGTCTGCGCCCGCGTGTGCGAACCGAACTGTTAGCAAATAATTTGGAACTTTCCGTGCAAATTTTTGTTCGAAATTATTCCCTGTTTCATTCTTGAGGATTTTCCCGGAATGATGAAAACCGACGTGCTTCTTCCTTGGTCCCTTATTTCTGTTAGGTCTGGCGGAGGACTTTGGCTCGGCAGCACGTTAGCCCGTAATGGGCATGAAATCGTGCACTGTTCGTGCTTTTCGAAACACATGGTGCAATACGCTTCCCACTTGGGTCACCTGGCACGTTGCCAAAAGTATGAGCGAGCAGTTTGTAAAGAGTCAAAGTAGTTCAAGAAAGGCGAGCTGTTTATCGCCAGGAATGCAGCTGAGATGAACGCGCTTGTTTTACGGGCTTATAGTAATGTGGTCAAATCATCTCGTCAAATAAAATCTTTCGTTGACGGGATGATGTGACGACAAAACCATTAGCCGTTTTACGAGCTGAGTGGTTGGAAATTGTTGACCGAAACAACAGTCAGTTGGCCGATTTGCCAGACAACTCCTTCGCGCGCAAACTGGATACTGCGCTTCCAGTGCTGTTATTGCACCAGAGCCTCTTCAGCCATCGAGCGAAATCGCGGCGGCTTGTTTCAGGACAATAATTTAAAATAATTCAACAATAATTTGCACAATTTATTGGTTGCTGTGCAAAGCTAGACCGTTCAACCGTAGCTGACGAAGCAACACACACACACACATACACACACACACACACACACAATTCGGTTGTTAGTTTATTTTGTTGTGCGACGATTCAGTCCCGGGGGCACAGGATCAGGCCCGGCCGATTCAGGCCCGGCTGGATCCTAAGCCTAAGCCTATGAATGGGTCCAACACGCTGGGGCTGAATTGGCCGGGCCTGAAAAACTGGGCCTGCATGGTCGGGCCTGAATTTCCGGGCCTGAAAAGTCGCGGAATAAGTTCATTTGCAATGCGCACAGCAGTCCGTCACTAATGACAACAACTGCAAGCCGCATCGATCACAAGTAAGTCCCACTCGGTGTCCGTATACATTTGATACGTACAGTATATGAAGCGGACCAACACTGGGCTTGTTCATTTTGTTGTTTGGTTGTATAGTACATTTTGGGCTAACCAGTATTTGCTTGCCATTATCAGCATAATTTGCACATGAATTTCAGCCATAATGCCATCAAAACGAAACAAAGTGACACCGACTGTTTTCTCAAATAACGACACCCCAGCGAAACAGGTTTCTTTGAATCGCTGCAATAGTCACTCAGTTGGAATTGAATGCGGCGTGAAGTTGGCTGATGTTTCAAAGAAGAGTAAAGCAAGCAAGAAACAGGCATTTCTTGAGTGCCTGGTATTTATTGGTACCGAGCCGTTGACCATTTCCGATTTAATCGTCTACTACGATGCATGTCTAGAAAGTCAATCGACAATGGCACGAATTGTGAAGAATCTGCTGAACAACGCCAGGGATCAGGTACATCTATACTACTAAAACACGAAGACGTATGTATGTGTGTTTGTGGCCCCCTCCCTCGGAAGGGCGGACGGGTCAATTTTCACGGGTAGCTTTGGGTATGCTAACGGGTCTTCGGGGGGGGGGGCACGGCACGGGCGCGGCGCTGTAGCCGGGCCGTAGGCACGGGTCCCGACTAGTATATGTATATGGCGTGATCTTTTTTCTCGGTTCCCAAATGAACACGTTTAATTTAGCGACTTTTTTACACTGAAACAGAAAAAAAGAATAGACGCTGTGTCCGACCTATGAGGTTGCTCTAGAGTTTTTCAGATGACTTCCATTAAACCACAACTGTGTTGCCTTTGAAGGGAAGGCGCTGGCGGAAGTGTCAAACGTTTTGCAATTGCGAATCGGCGCGGGCTCTGCTTGCTGATTTGTTGGAACCGATGGGCCGGGTCATTACCAGACTTCTTGACGACCGAATTGCTCCTCCCTACTCAGATAAGTGGGTCAAGACTCAGTGTACCGATGCTACCAAGACTCAGGGTACCGATGCTACCAAGACTCAGTGTACCGATGCTACCAAGACTCAGTGTACGGATGTCACCGATGACCCGCCGTGTTTCGAATGCTGCTGGCCAAGAAGGGTATGCAACGTACAACTCTTGAACAAACGTAACATAACATAAAAACGTGTGCGCGTCACTGACGACAAAACAGCGGGTGGCAAAACATCGCAGACAAAATGACGGTGTGCGAAAGGCAGCAGCCGCCTAAATAGACATTTGCCGCGGGCGCGGTGCACAAAGATCTTACCTGTAGAAAGTAAGAAGATTTGCGTCGGTTTTTCTCAAAATTGGCGGCCCGCCCGCACGTTCCCGTTGGCAGCTCAATGTGGCAGTCGTTTGGTGATGTGATCACTCAATGTGATCAACTGCAGAAAATCAATTTTTGGAGTGGGAATTAGTCGGTTTCGGTCGTTTTTAATGCCTGACCATCAAGTCGGGGGCCACTAGCCATGGGCTCGACTACTTGATGATTGTTTCTAAGACGCTTCTAAAACGAGATTGAAAATTCACAAAAGATGTGTACCACAGACATTAGGTTATTGAGAATAAATGGAAAGTTGGGATTGCAAATGAAATAAATTCGGTTCGGATGGATTTCGCTGCCTCAATGTTTCGCGATGTTTCAATGGCGGTCAACAGCGTAACAGATTTGCGGATTTCTTGATTCTGCAAGAATTTAAAGTGTTTTGAGTACCATACATGCTAGATATCGCCATTTTATTCTGCAATATATCCTGCTCGTGGTTTTCGCAAAATTCAAACAATTTTTGTCGAGATTTTTCTCTTTCCCAATTGCTTTTGACTGTGTGGAGGAAAGTGTTTTGATAGCACTGTACAACAAATTCAGGTGTCCGAGAATAACGGATGACCTAAGCCTTACCCCAGGCCAAAGCCTAAGCCTAAGCCTAAGCCTGATTGAAAAGGGAAGGTGCCTTCAGTACCCTCTGTTTTGTCACCCGCTGTTTTGTGGGTACCCCGACACGGGTATATGTGAGCCACTAACTCAGGTGCTTGATTGCCGAGATCAAAAAAAGTCGTCACCGCAAACTCCGGCCGGCAGCGACGTGGGAGATCTTTCTTTGAAGCACCGTGTTAAGGAAGTGTTCCTGCTGGCGCTGATGTTCAAGTGCCACGCCAAAGCGGCGGCGTTATGGAAGGAACTGAACGAGGAACGTATTGGCGGCGCACTCGTCGCGTCTTGTTTGCTCAAGGGCCTGTCGGAGGAATGTCGTCGTCAGGAAGAGACTGACCTGGCCGACGAACTCATCAAAGAATCACAGTAAGGATGGCGTTCTTTATGGGTGGAATTTTCGAAACGGTGTAAAGGTCAGGGTTGGGCGTAAAGGTCGGTGGAAAGCTCGGTCGACAGCTCAGTGTGATAGACCTCGGTGTAAACTTGAAACATTCCACGTTAATAACAGGCAATGTTTCACGTTTACACCGAGCTACGCCGACCGAGCTTTCGACCGAACTTTACACCGACCTTTACGCCCAACTGACCTTCACACTGTTTCGAAAATTCCACCCAGTATGTCTGTGTTCACTGGTTTACAAAAATAACAGGGAAGTTGAAGCCCTATGGGCTCTAACCAGAAATTGATGGAAAATGGTCCCTACACCCAAAAAGAAAAATTCCAGTTGAAGCACCCCGGCCAAAAAAATTTTTTTTTAGAAAAAAGGGTTTTTGAAAAAATTTTATTGCAAAAAAAATTTTTGTTTAAATTTTTACGGGGAACAAGGTTCTACAAGGAACAAGTTCTAAAAAGGTCCAAAAATGGTCTTTTTTGGGGGTTTATTTTTTGTCATTTTTTCTAAGATTCTCTTCACAAAATCTCTTTTGGGGCATGTATTTGGAACCTAAGATGCCCCAAATGATGTTATTATAGCGTCCCGTGATACATGGGACACAAAGTGTATGTACCTACTGTACATGGTACTTCGATGTCATACCCCATCAGGTCGGTCATATACGACTGATTCAGCTACCTGACAAGTATTTCTGCAGCTTATATTGTCAATATGAGTGTGTGTGGTTTGTGAGTGAATCTGTGTGGTTTGTGAGTGAATCGTGCTTTTTTCGGCCACCAACTGTTGGTTCGATACCACAGAGCAGCAATCATAAGTCCATGTCAAGCACAGACTGTTGGATCGCACCGAACTGACGTAAACACCCTTCATGAGTGATGCAAACCAAGTCACAAAAGTGACTTGTCAATTAAAGTTGCATTTTTCGCGTTTTTGCGCATTTTTGGGGAAATTTGGTGAAATTTCCCCAAATCTCAGACTTTTAAAAAAATGTGTTTTTTAAAAATTTTTAACAAAATGCTTGTGCTTAAAATTTTTTTCCAACTAATGATTTTGTGCTTTTAAGGAAGCAACGAACCTTTTAATCAGTTCTTGCTTTATCTCCCACTCCAGTATCAAACTTTGAAACAGCCTATTCAGCAGCATTTCAAATTTTTTCGGTCTTTTTCACCACGGGCAAACATCAACGTGGCCGTGAAACATCAGGAAGCAAACAATCGGTTCGCCAGATAAGGGTCGAGTAACACGATGTCCAAACTTTGTTAAAATATACTATTATACCCCCAAGATCAAGCGCGGTCGAAGGGTTGTTAACCAGCACCTTTAAGACCGCGTATAGTCCAACCACGAACTCCTGAGACGACTTTGAAGTTTTGAAGTTGGCTTGTGCGGAACCAGTAATGTTCCTGTTCCACGTATTTCGGAAACGAAAGAAAGAGAACCGCACGTATTTGATAAAAACACGCTATCCACCTCGGCGCGTAAATTTCCTTTTGACTCCCAAAACATTTGTGTGTTGAATATCTTTGCTGTTCGCGTAAGCACGCAACAAATTGAGGTCAGACAGCTGGAATTTGTCATCAACCCTCTCAGCCCATTCTCTTTCTTTTGCTTTTCGAAACACGTGTAACCGGAGCATTTTTTTAATCTGGCCAAGCAAGCTTTGAAAAAAGTGGTCTCATGAGCTCGTGGCTAGACTATGCAGATAGAGATGGAACTATTTGTGGCACTTACTATTTTTATTCTGTGTCCAAAGATCCAGCAATAGTATTTCAGTCTGGAATTTTTTTTCTCTGGAACTTTTCAAAACATTCATATGTTTCTGTATTCAGGCAGATTGTAGCCACGTGGACCCATTTATATGCTTAGGCCACCCTCAGACAAACGCGAAAAGCAAAAAGCTTTTCAGCGTAGTCATCATCCACAGCGCACGCCAAACTGCCCCTGAAACATTTTGTTTGAGCATCACTGTGGTTTAGGCCCGTGGTTAAGGAGTTGCTGTTGTGCTGAACTTTTCGCTTTTCGCTTTTCGCGTTTGTCTGAGTGCGGCCTTAGGCTTAGGCTCCAGCCGGGCCTGAAACTGTGCTTCGGCACTCAACCGTCGCACAATACCTCACACAGATGCTACGAGGAACGAGCGTGCGAAGCGATGACCGAACATTATGATGCGGACAGAGATGACGCCAGAGAGCTGGTCGTGCGGCGACTTCGCCTCTGGGGTGGAATCACGCCTTTGGGGTTGGCAGAATCGAAAGGGTTGATGGTTAGTTACAGACAACCCTTTGCATAATAGTGAATAGAACGGGACCCGACCATCTTGTTCAATGTGACGAAGAAGAATCAAAGGTTGTGGTGCTTGTGGCATGCGGGTCGATCACTGGCGGGTTTCGGCTCCTGCCGTTTAACACTGACTTGCGCCCGGAACCATCGTCAGCGACGAAGCGCACGGATCTGCAGACGCTAAACACCACAATGTCCCAAACGACTTATAGATCGAGTGAAACATAAGGTGCTGCCAGTGATCGCTTTATAGGATGAAGAATTTGAAGAATATACGTAGAGCACCGATTGGAAGCATTACCTCAATTTGGGAGCTGATCCAATCGTTCACTATAGGAATTCAGAGGGATATGTAGAGGTTCACTATGCGGAGGTTTGACTGTACTTACAAATTATTCGAATATGCAGAAATCCTTTCCGTGCGTTCCGTTTACAATGAAATAGAGTGGTAGGATTTTTCATGTCGCTCTGCATGTACATAAACATGCGCAGCGATGTAATCGAAACTGTTTCAGAAGTTCGTGAGCCACGATTGCTGCCAGACAAAGTTGACCTCAATTTGGTACGGGGAACTATGCAACTACACACCTAAGTGGCGAGTAAGTCAGGTGGTAAGGTCACAGGGAGAGCTGAAAACAGGGTTTGAAAACTGAAAGCTGAGTTTTTCTTTTATCAGGCGCTCGCTGTGCTCACAAAAAATCCCACAAAACAACTATGTATAGTCCAGCCACGTGCTCATGAGACGACTTCTTTTAAAGCTTGCTTGGCCAGATTAAAAAATGCGCCGGCTACACGGGTTTTCCCAAACAAAAGAAAGAGATTGGGCCGAGAGACATGATGACAAGTGCCAGCTGGCTGACTTCAATTTGCTACGTGCTTACGCGAACAGCAACATCGTTCAACTCACAGTTTTGGGAGTCAAAAGGGAATTTACGCACCGAGGTGGAGAGCGTGTTTTTAAAAAAATACATGCGTTTCCCTTTCTTTCATTTCCGAAATACGTGGAACCGGAACATTATTGGATCCGTTCAAGTCAACTTCAAAATAAGTCGTCTCATGAGTTCGTGGCTGGACTATGGGTGGCATTTTCGAAACGGTGTAAAGCTCAGTTGGGTGTAAAGGTCGGCGTAAGCTCGGTCGAAAGCTCGGTCGGTGTCAGCTCGGTGTAAACATGAAACATTCCACGTCAACAGCAGGCAATGTTTCATGTTTACACCGAGCTGACACCGACCGAGCTTTCGATTGAGCTTACACCGACCTTTACACCCAACTCACCTTTACATCGTTTCGAAAATATCACCCTATACCCTGTACAGAACTAATATTCCTTGTGGCACAAATAGTGTTGGTGCTCTATTTATGGCGGCATTACGTAGAAGTTTTAGGAAATTTTCCGATTTCCTAAATAGTTCCTATTTACTACTTTCAAAAACTAGGAACTAGGAAATCGGAAATATTTCCTATTTCCTATGTTTTTTACTAAACTAGTGCAGGGTTGGGCAAAAAAACGCCTGGGTCGTTTCTTTTTAAAATCCTGAATTTCCTTGATTTTCCCTGATTTTTCAGGGAAAGTACCCTGATTATAAAGGAAAATCAATTTTTTGTCCCATCTTAACAACTCGCTAGAAAAGGGTTGAAACCCGTTCATTTTGCCTCAGAACACATAGAATTACTTCATTTAACCACGTTTTCTTCCCAACATGAGCGTTTTCCAATTTTTTTGGGGGCATATTTTGGTCATCTGGGCGTTTTAAAAAAAACGTTTTTAAAAAAAAAACGTTTAAAAAACGATTTTTTGAAAAAAAAACGTTTTTTGCCCAACCCTGAACTAGTGTGGACTTGAAGTCTGCTAGCCAGCGCAACGTGTAGCGCTAGGGCGTGCAAAGCAGTGTGTGTCTGCACGGTTGCATGGGTTTAAGTGCAACTTTGAGCCGCAGCCAGACCGCAGCTCAGTTGGTAGAGCAACTGGCTATCCAGGCCTGGTGGCTGGGAGGTCGGAGGTTCGAGTCCTTCCGAGAGCATACGTTTGGCGTGGCGGTTCAGAGTTCACACTATGCAGTAAAGAAATAGGAAATTTTTGTCATCGTGTCTCAACACCCCATAGACAAGCCTACTTTCAGCACAACTGGCGGAACATTTATTAGCCAGCATGCATTGTGTAGATATGCACGCAACTTAATCAAAACGTTTGTTGAGCTGCGTTGCTGTTTGGTTCTGCTGATTGCGCATTCCTATTTCACACCTTAACAAAAAAATTTCCTAATATTTCCTCGGGAATATCTCCTAATTTTGTCTCAAATTTCCAAACAAATTTGTAACACGTAAACTTTTTCCTATTACGTATGTATTTCCTAGTTCAACGGTAGGCCGCCCTTTATGATCAACGTTAAAACAAGGCGAAACACGTTTTGTCTGAATTAGTTTTTTTAAGTTTTGCTTTCCGGAACAAACGTGAGCTTGTGCCCAGTGGTTAATAAAAAAATTTTTTTATTCAAACCCCATTTTTTTTTAAAAAAAAAATTTTTTTTTTAATTTAAAAAAAAATTTTTTTATTCCAGCCAAAAACTGCCAGAAACGAAAAAAAATGAGCGCTAAAACAAAAAATAGTGGCATTTTTCTTCCATAACGTGTGGTAAGTGCATATAAAGCACTCACGACACGAAAACAATACTAAACAATGGTCAATGAGTACCAACAGTAGTCAGGTACACACCCGTACACTTCCTCCACGTGGTGTGGGTGCCTTGGTGTGGCTTTGTGACACTCAAGACGGTAAATTTGGGTGAAACTATTGCCTCTTGGTACACGACCAATGCAAATATGTGACAAACAGTGTAAATATAGAGTGAATATCACACCGAATCACTGCTTTCGGGTCTGTTGTATGGATAAATGCATGCCCACCCAGTCACATGTACATGTGTAATCATATGAGAGGCCATGTGAGTGTGTGCACTATGTCTAGATGCCACAAAACAACGATTATGGCACCCAATACACCCATGGTAGGGTCGGGTGATGTTAACAGTAGCAATTTTTATGCAAAAAATAGCACTTTTAGAGCAAAAAAATAGAGAAATTTTCGAATTTTGAAATAATAAAATGTAAAGAACGAGAGATTCTTTATGGGTTCTCCTAGTGTAGCGGTAAGATAGGATAGGTCAGTCTTAGATTACTACGGTAAATCAGTGCACGAGGACCAAGGTTACGGTATTGTTGATTTATTATGATATGGCAATACGTTATGGTAATCAATACAATACGGGGTTACGGTAACATACGGGTGGCTTGATGGCTATACGGTATATGACGATGTTGGGTGATATGGCTTTGGGTATACCATGAAACCTCGAGCCATGACGGGCGGCTCCTTTTATAGGGACACTGTCACATGATCACCTGTCTGTGATTAAGTCACTGATGTTTGGGTTATCTCTCCTCCCACGCCAGAATAATTACATAGGAACCATATCCGATGAGTCACTATGACATCATTGTGTGGGTGGCCACGTGACTACTACGTCATTGATGACTAAGCAAATCTGTCTGGAACAGATTCACATCAGATGACATCATTTGTGAGCGTGTCACCCACGCTACATCTTTACATGCCCGCTTTCGGGTGAAGCATGTCCTCATGCTTATGTCATCTGATCAGTGTGATATCAAGCCGTAAAATAAATACAATTGAGACAGTACAATAAAAATGCAAATAAATTTGATCTAACTAAGGTTACGGCTTAACAATACAGTTTGTGGTATATTACTGCGAAAAGATTTTAAGAGAAAAATAACACAATACAATACGCTCACTCAAATAAAATCACTCTTCTTCTATTGCGAAATCTTCTTTCTTCTTTGGGGTTCGGTCTTGTAGATTTCAAGGTTGATGGGTAAAGGTTGATGGGTGTTAAATAGGTATGGTGTGGTTTTGTGTGGTTCGAAGAACTTTTGGGTAAATATTGCTGTTCACACACCTCTTGCGAGCACGGACTCCTGATCCGTGTTTATATGTGACTTGATGTTTATGTATGTGGGTTTTATCTTAACCACATGTTTTTTGTGCAGTTGTTTACGGGGGAATAACAATAACTGGTACGATTTGCACATGCCTGAACGGTTTATGTAATGGCACATAACGTATAACGTAAATTACGATTCGACTTTTGATAATGATATGCAGCGTTTCAGCGACCATACAGCTCAGAGACAATGCACAGCCGAACACACAGACTGTGGAATGCTTCAAACCAAACGGACACACGACTTGACTTGAACGAGACGAAATTGACTACACAAAGTCATCTCACACTGAAACAAAGTTGACCACACAAACTTTATCTCAGGCAAAAATAAGGTTGAACACACAAACCAAATTTTTGGGATACAAGCAGAGCTGAACACACATGCTCCACTGTACTGCTGCATGATACCTTGTAAATTACATCTGGCCCCTGCGGACCGCTGGTGACTTCATGAATCGTCTGCATAAACATTTGGAACACTCGCACTGTTCCACAATGTGGCCCCTTTCGCGACAACAGTAGCACAAACGCGTCTCTTTTGTTCGTGGTGCTGCACTTGAATCATTGTAATTTTGCAGGCATGATTCATCAAACTGTGTTGATACCGGCTTGGAAGCAACACGAGCAACGTGCTCTGATTTGGTGCTTCGTTTATCATCATTGCTGCGCAATAAACGTTGGAGATCACGGTCTAGTGTCTAAATTTTCAGTGCGAGATTGTCATTTAGCCAGTTTGGTTTTTCTTTTTGCATGAGCACTGAAGTCTCGTATTTGATGTCATACGCATGTATCTCATCAACCAATGCGTCCCAATCTTCTGGTAAACTGTGGGTGTTTCGCACAAATGTTGCTAGGTGCGGTTGTAAGCCGTTGACAAAACAGCTTTTCAGAATTTCCAGACCTTCTGCTTTAGGGTTTGCATCAAACGCTTTTTCATACAAGCGTTCAAGCTCGCACGCATAGGTCAATGCTCTCTCGCCTGGGTGCTGCTGTCTACGCAGCAAGTGTTGACTGCTGATATTACCCTGGCTCTTTTTATAAAAATCACGTTTCAACTGAATCACCAGTGCTTGATAATCTTGCTTCACAGCACTAGCGTATTTTTCGAACTTGGCAAGCGCTGGACCTGCTAGCAAAAACCGAACGAAATCTGCCTTTTGGTTATTGCTGAGGCATAACAGGCTTGCTGCTGCTTCAAATTCTTTTAGCCATTCTCTGACATCCACTTTGATGTCGTCACCTCGAAATTGCTGAATCGATGGTCTTTGTGCCAATATTGTGAATGGATTCAAGATTGGATATGGTGTAACATCACCATTTGTTTGTGTGTCTACCGTACACACATGTTGTTCACTATCGCATGAATATGAGCGGCTGGCAGATTGGTGCACTGATGGCGGAAGCGCTGAGCTATCCGTGGCTGTATGCATTGCAGTTGTATTTCGCTCTACATCAGTGTTGCTGACAGAGGTGTAACTATCTGGGTTTTGGTGCATTAGTGATATGCTGGTGGATGTATCTGTTTGTGATTGTGACGCCATGCTGTCTGCTGGCGTTTTGATCAGATATATAAAAAAATAAACAGGCTATGCTTGGTCTCGTTTTATTCAGTTTTGGCACAGGACAGTGGAATAAATCTGCGATATAAACGTTGGCTGTGGGCGAAAAATTAATTTTGTGAATTTTTGATATGAATGCTGAGAACAAGGACTGGCTTTCAACAGGTGTGAATTAAATTGGCTGTCTGTATTGAACGGGAACAGGATGGTCCCACACTGGTATTTTCGCCAATTAGACTGGAGGTTTGCCCAATAAAACAACGCTAAATTGGTTGTTAATGGGCGAGAACACCATGTAAAGAACGAGAGATTCTTTATGGGTTCTCCTAGTGTAGCGGTAAGATAGGATAGGTCAGTCTTAGATTACTACGGTAAATCAGTGCACGAGGACCAAGGTTACGGTATTGTTGATTTATTATGATATGGCAATACGTTATGGTAATCAATACAATACGGGGTTACGGTAACATACGGGTGGCTTGATGGCTATACGGTATATGACGATGTTGGGTGATATGGCTTTGGGTATACCATGAAACCTCGAGCCATGACGGGCGGCTCCTTTTATAGGGACACTGTCACATGATCACCTGTCTGTGATTAAGTCACTGATGTTTGGGTTATCTCTCCTCCCACGCCAGAATAATTACATAGGAACCATATCCGATGAGTCACTATGACATCATTGTGTGGGTGGCCACGTGACTACTACGTCATTGATGACTAAGCAAATCTGTCTGGAACAGATTCACATCAGATGACATCATTTGTGAGCGTGTCACCCACGCTACATCTTTACAAAAAAAAAATTTTTTTTTTTAACTTTTGGAACGAATTTTTTTTTTAAAAAACCACTGCTTGTGCCGACTCACGCTCGCCGTTTTGATCAGGCAACGACAAAACCTTTAGTGGGGGAATCTGACCACCTCTTCTGGCAACAGCGAAATGTTGTTTCACGCCAAGTTTCGTTTTCCAGCGCACAGTTTCTTGCCCACTGCGTCTAGCAACGTTTGCCTGATCAATAGGGTAGCGGTTGCAGGTCGGCAGAACATCGCGTTTGTTCCTGAAATCAACCTTTAGGCTGCGACTAGGGCGTCCTTAGTCATAGTGGAAAATGGAAATGGAAATGAAAAAATATTCTATGTCCAAGTTTTCCATTTCCATTTTCCAATACGACTGAGGGCATACTGGAAAATGGAAAATGGAAATGAAACAAAACATTTTCTGAGTAAAATTTGACCAATCAGCGGCCGAGAAATGAGCGAAACAAAAATGTTTTTGTCACATGTCAAAACATGACTGCCGCAGAAAATGTTTTATCTCATTTCCATTTTCCAGCATGCCTTTAGTCATACTGGAAAATGGAAATGGAAAACTTGGACATTTCTTTCTTGAATATTTTTTCATTTCCATTTTCCATTTTCTACTATGACTAAGGGTGCCCTAAGATAAATGCGGAATGTGGAAATTGGTGAGCTGATAAACGCGGAATGGTAAATTTCTGCATTCCGCATTCCGAGTTTATCTGCTCACCTTTGCGGAATGGTACGTACTTGGGTGACGATGACAACTTCCAGCGTGCTGACCTCAAATGTTGCGCGTTAACGCAAACAGCAACTGAGATGTTTGACGTAAAGCATGAATTTACCTGCAGAAATATTCAAAATTCTGCAAAGTAGAGCAGATAAACGCAGAATGCGGAAAGCAGAAATTTGCCTCTCCACATTTATATAATCGCAGCCTGAAGGATCATTTCTGACAGTTTTAACCTGCTTTGTCTTTTTTGCTGGCTGTTTTTGTGATTATTGGACATAAAATCGATCTACTCGAGGTTGAGCTCTGTCCCCACACAGAAAAAGCCCAAACTGTAATAGTACTGTACTGGCTTTTGCAATAGTAAGTGAAGAATCCACGTGCTGGTTTAGATGGTACATTTACGTCTTGCAGCTATAAAGCCTTTGCCACGTGTGACAGAACCCACAACTCGACTGGTGCACCGGTGGTATTGCTCCGCCGGAAAATATTTCTGAAAGCTCAACCTCGTCGCGCAGATCAACTTTATACAGTCAAATTTCATGGTAAACAATAAGCAAGCGTGAGATTTGCGGTTTCCGGCTTTAACGGGATTTTGTCACTTCTGTTCCAAGAAATGTTCCATTCAGTCCATAGGAACTGGAACTGGAAGCTCTTTTTATTTGGCATTTGAAAATGTTAATTTTTCAGATGAACCTCCACTATGTATGAGCACATGAGTCGTTACTGAAAAGGTCTATGACGGGGCTTACTTGGAAAAGAACGACCGAAGTAGCCACCAGGAGCCTTATTCGGGGTGGGGGATACTCACAGTATTTAGGTCGCTTTCTGACAAAAGCAAACAGCAAAAAGTCTACTACACACTTTTTGCTTTTGTCAGAGAGCAAAAGCAAAAGCAAAAACTTGAAAAAAGGCGAAAAGTCATCATGACTTTATGCTCAAAACCAGGCTGCACAAACCCGAAAATCAAAAATTACGCAGGTCTGGAACACGCTAATGTTTGCTGCTTGTTTCACAACTTTTTGCCTTTTGATTTTGCTCTCTGACAAAAGCAAGAAGCAAAAAGTGTGTTGTAAACTTTTGCTTTTTGCTTTTGTCAGAGAGCGGCCTAAGGGCGCGCCCATGTAGGCCAGGGCCAGGGCCGGGGCCGGGGCCGGGGCCATGAAAAATAATCTATGTCCGAGGCCCTGGCCCCGGCCCCCGCCCCGGCCTACATGGGCGCACCGACAGGGCCGGGGCCGGGGCCGGGCCGGTGCGAAACATTTTTCTGGATAGGCGACGTTAGAACTACAGGGTTGCCAATAATCCAACATCGGTTTCGTATACATAATGCAGCTGTGCGTGTGTGTTCGTGTTGGATGTCCTGTTGCCTGCTGTATCAAGGGCACGGTCATTTTGGGATTTTATTTAGGTTAGGCATATGTATATTTGTTCAAGCAAATTAATATAAAGCGCTTTATTCTTAAAAATACTGGCTGATGAAAAGTCACCAGATGACATAAATTTTTTGAGCAACCACAGTAAACGTCGACATGTCTGCGCGAAATTCGAGTAACCTATAACTCAACCAATCAGCGAAACGCGCACGTCGTGTATGTGCACGGTCAAAAGCAAACTGTATGTGTATAATTGCAGGTAGAAATTCAGTGTTTTGTCAACCATATTTCAAACTGCAGCCCGAATTTGCAATTTACAAATTTGTATAATCTAAAGAAAAAACACAAGATAGCCATGCCCTTGATAAATCAGGCAGTAGCGCACCCAACGCGAACACACACGCACAGCTGCATATACGAAACCAATGTTGGATTATTGACAACCCTGCAGTTGAAATGTCGCCTATCCAGAAAAATGTTTCGCACCGGCCCCGGCCCTGGCCCCGACCCCGGCCCTGGCCCCGGCCCCGGCCCCGGCCCTGTCGGTGCGCCCATGTAGGCCAGGGCCGGGGCCGGGGCCAGGGCCTCGGACATAGATTATTTTTCATGGCCCCGGCCCCGGCCCCGGCCCTGGCCCTGGCCTACATGGGCGCGCCCTAAGCACTCTCCGTGGCACACTTTTTGTTCCAGATCGCACTGGCTCTGCCAACACTGTTGCATTCAGTCCGTTTCAAGGCGGCAGCCACGAGCAATTCTCGCAGATATCGCCAGACCGAAGGGATCTGCCCGCTCTTCCGAAGGAGGAAGGGCCGACAAGGAAGTCAAGGAGGAAGTCAAGGAGGAAGTCAAGGAGGAAGTCAAGGAGGAAGCGCCGGCACACTGACGTTTCGCGAAGCGTTCTGCAACTTCGTCACAGCACCGGTCATAAAGTTTTGGCACACAACGGTAAGCGAAATGTGCGGTTTTTGACTGCGGGTTTCCCGCCTGAGGGTTGCATTGAAGCGATACGATTCTCGCCAGTTCAACGAGCAGTGAACGGCCGTACCGGCATCACGCACAGAATTGTTTTGTGATTTCAGATTTGGTACCTCATTTTTCTGCTTGCGTTCACGTACGTGGTGTTGAACCCGTTGCGAAAGTTCGAGCAAATATTCGACTACCCACGACAATCGCTGCTGAATATTTGCGAAAAAATTGGCGTGATGTGGCATGTATCCCTCATTGTGAATGAAATACACGAGGTGCGCGCATGAGTTCGCTGAGAAATGAAATATTGGAAGAAAACGGGCTCTGCAGCAGGGTTGGGCAAAAAATGGTTTTTGAAAAAAATTTTAAAAAAAATCAAAAAGTGGTTTTCTATACATGAGACACAGTATGCATGTACCTACATGGTACTTCGATGTCATACCCCATCGGGTCGGTTATATGCGACTGATTCAGCGACCCGACAAGTATTTCGGCAGCTTATATTCTCAATTCTGTGTGGTTTATGAGTGAATCTTGCTTATTCGACCACAAACTGTTATGTCTGGGCAGACGGGCAATTGAGCAAAGCACATTTGAGCAAGACCACTTTGAGCAAGTGAAAAAGAGCAGAGTCCAAAAGAGCAGAACCTAAAAACGAATAGGCCTCAGCCTAAGCCTAAGCCCAAACACAAAAGTAATCTTAAGTGTAAGCCTAAGCCTAAGCCTAAGCCTGGTACCAAAATCAGCCTAAGCCTAAGGCATTGGAAGAAAATATAAGTGCTCTGCTCTTTTGGCCCTACTCTTTTTCACTTGCTCAAAGTGGTCTTGCTCAAATGTGCTTTGCTCAATTGTCCGGCCACCTACCACAGACCAGCAATCATCAGTCCATATTAAGCACAGACTGTTGGATCGCACCGAAATGACGTAAACACCCTTCATAAGTGATGCAAACCAAGTCACAAAAGTGACTTGTCAATTAAAGTTGCATTTTTTCGCGTTTTTGCGCGTTTTTAGGCAAATTTGGTCAAATTTCCCCGAATCTGGGACTTCTTAAAAAAATTAAAAAAAATTTTTTTTGAAAAAACTTGTTTAAAAAAATTTTTCCAACCCTGCTCTGCAGACTTGAATTATGCGTTGTCTGTGTTTAGGTGTTAAAAAATAAACACAGCACTAGTTACGAAATGAATCAGTTAGGGGTTCACCAGATAGACCCGAAAAATGAAATATAAATTTTTTCTACGTCCCTGTTTCGGGTTTTGAAAAAAAAACCGAAACCCGAAACACATGGCATGATAATCGAAAATGTTTCGGTTTTGCCACTTGTAGCTGACGTGAACAATTTATGCAGTCATTCAAACCACTTTCTATTGTCATGTTTCGTGTTTCGGGTTTCAAACTGTCATAGAAAAAATGTAATTCGGGTTTCGGGTCTATCTGGCTGAGCCCTTAGGTGTTTAGAAACGGACCCTGAACAACAATTGGAGGGTTCCGTTGGTGCTGTGTACCTTCACCAGCGTATATACGGCAGGTATGGAACCAAGACGCTCGCAAATTTCTGCCGAAACTGTGCCACCACTATGGGTCCATGTGGAATTGGATGGATCTGGTGATCATTATATTTGTGCTGTGCACGGTTGTTTTGAGGCTGGCTAGCAACTTCGCATCATGTAACTTGTGTATCGAATATATCAGGTTTGTCTTCTGATTCTGCGAAACAAAATTTGCTGCACGCACACACACCAGCATATCGGCCACAGCTTCGCTGCTGTTGTGTTGATCTTGAATAGTACCACCAATGTTGTGAATACTTGACGTCGCCAAGGAATACTGTTCATGCGAATTTTCTCAACAATTCTGCTCAGAGTCCTCTACGTTATAATACTGCTGCTGCAGTATTTGAAACTGCTGTTCATGCTCCTGGCATCGAGGACAATGGGACCCAAGATAACCATGATCAAAGAAATGGTTAGTTTCGGCAGAATAATGGAGCATGATTCTCGATTTTTTGATTGAATGAAATATCGTTCATCGTAGCCCTGCCAAAGCAGAGCGCCTGTTTATTCATTTCAGCTGAAAGACTTGGTTATGTTCACGTTCACTATTCTCGCTTTGTTCGTGATCAGTTTCGGACTGGCAAGACAGGTTGGTCATTGAATATAATAACGGGCACTGGGCAGCGTACATGTGGCAATATTGCAAAGCTTGCGTGTGTGTGTGTGTGTGTGTGTGTGTGTGTGTGTGTGTGTGTGTGTGTGTGTGTGTGTGTGTGTGTGTGTGTGTGTGTGTGTGTGTGTGTGTGTGTGTGTGTGTGTGTGTGTGTGTGTGTGTGTGTGTGTGTGTGTGTGTGTGTGTGTGTGTGTGTGTGTGTGTGTGTGTGTGTGTGTGTGTGTGTGTGTGTGTGTGTGTGTGTGTGTGTGTGTGTGTGTGTGTGTGTGTGTGTGTGTGTGTGTGTGTGTGTGTGTGTGTGTGTGTGTGTGTGTGTGTGTGTGTGTGTGTGTGTGTGTGTGTGTGTGTGTGTGTGTGGCCAACATGAGCAAATGCCTTCTCTCTCAGACAAGCCACGAGCGACAACAGTTTATTCAGGCGTTACTTTTCCCGCACGAGCCGCTCAAACTCAATGCCCTGATGGAGGGTCCTATCAGAATGTATTGGCAGTTGTTCGGCGAACTGTTTCTCGATGAGACTGAAGGTAAGCACATCAAACACATGACATTAGATACTATATGTCATCAGTCTTGTTGTTATGTCGCCTTATTTGGGCAGTATTACAATTCCGAATTTTGTACATTGTCGAATTACGAACTATACAGATTTAAGATACAGTGAAACATGGACACTTTCCTCAACACGCTGTTCCAAGAAAATCAGCCGAGTAATGAGCTGTCCCTTTTATTCAACGTTTTCTGCGTTATTATTGAAAACCTATTTAGGGACCACTTCCGAGCAGTGTTCAAATAACGCAACGGAGCTTGCTGAGAACACACAGTTGGACTCCTGTCCCGAACAAACAGTCATTGTGCCAACGCTGTCTGCATTCTACATGTTGCTCACACATGTTCTGCTGCTCAATTTATTGATCGCGATGTTCACGTAAGAGATGGCTTCATTTGCACAAAAAACAATGACGACAAGAGAGTTCATCGAAACCCACCTTGATTTTCTGGCACCTTGACCACTCCAAATCACTGCGTCATTTGCATTTATGTCAACATTTTCGCCTGAAAATGAAGCAGCAATGCAACCACGTTACTGTAGCTGTGAACACATCGTTTACTGCGTGATCTGCCGGAGAATGCAAAATATGCTCCTCCAAAAGGCCGCCACTGGAAACAATTAGTTGTTCTGAATAAGCGCGGTTCATCTGCAGACATTTTTATTCATGTGTCATATGCTTACACGAAGTGCGGGCATATGGGAAATTGATTGAAACCTCATATCCGATGTGAATCCTATGATAATCCCCAAAGGGACGTACTTGGCGTTCTCCGGTACCTGAATTCTCCAAATAGAGATCCTGCGAATGATGCTCTCAAAAGGCTGAATGAAATGAAAAGTTTCCGTTTATGATCCTGCGCCAGTAAAACGTACTATTGTATGAATCCGCGCCAGTATACGTATACTATTGTATGTACACATGGTGCCTATTAGTTTCCATACGTTCCCTATAACCGTTTCACAGATTGGTGGGGCTATGTAGGAAACTATGGAGCCGAAGAAGCATGCACTAACTTATCATGTAAAAACTGAGGTCCATCACTTCTTTTTGAGTAATTTTGGCGGTCAAACTAAGCGCCGGAGGAAAGTCAAATTTGACCCAACTTGGAGAAAAGTTTCAAAAATTTATGTCTCAATAAGGAATTTTTGGAAGAATTTAGAAGAACTAAAACTCGTTAACTAAAAAAATAGAATATCTGGTTCTTCAAAAAAATTTTAAATTAAATTAAAATTTTTATTTAACCACTGTTTTTTTAATCAACCCTGACCAGGGGAAGTGTACGGGTGTGTACCTGACTACTGTTGGTACTCATTGACCATTGTATAGCAATGTTTTCGTGTCACCAGAGCTTTATACACTTAGTACACTTATTGAAGAAAAATACCACTACTTTTTGCTTTAGCGCTCATTTTTTTCGTTTAGGACAGTTTTTGGCTGGAATAAAAATTTTTTTAATCAAAATTTTTTTTAAAAAGTGGGTTTTAATACAGAATTTTTTATTAACCACTATTCTGCTGGTTTATTTTCTGGTGATATGTTTTGACATAAAAAACAAATAGCGCAGTGGTTGAGAGTGGTTCAAATCAATTTCGTTTTTGATGGATTCTCATGTAAGGGTGATGTTTCCGAAACGGTGTAAAGGTCAGTTGTGTGTAAAGTCCGGTGTGAGCTCAGCGCAAGCTTGAAACAGTGCACGCTGAGCAAACAGCAGAAGCGCGTTTCCAAACGAAAGGCTCAACTTTGACAGTCTGCTGTGCAAGTGTAAATCTTTTTTTTGCAATAGCGGAATCATGGCCAGTCAACTTCAGAAAAAAGTGTCTCGTATGCAATTATAGATTGACTTAAACCTTTGATATTACTGTATATATTTTTCAGCAACTCGTTCCAGAGAGTGCAGGACAATGCATGGCAAGTCTGGTGTTGCAACCATTACCGCATCGTGCGTACTTTCCAACAGGCGCCTATTATTCCACCTCCGTTCTTGGTGATTACGTATGGTTTTGAAATGCTGTGGCGTTGGCGGTGTCGCACAGAGAGCAACAACGATCCTTTCAGTGAGTTCATCTCTTTATGCCAGTTGCCGCTGCAGGTCGATGGTGGACCGGTCTGCCACCGTGCTGTTGCACAAGCACGCGCCATTAGGCAAAGGTGACGGGACACGGAATGCGGGGAATCCGGAGACTTTCTGTTCCGCGTTTTACGTATGCAGTCGAAAGTTTCCGCATTCCGCGTTTTTATATAGTTACAGCCTTAGTCGTTCGTCAACTCATGCCGTCAACGCCGGTCGGGACTATGCTATGTACTTTTTTTGCGAAAAATTTGTTGTGGTCTTATTAGCAGCCACTGGAGGGCTACCCCTAGCGTACCCACCACCCCCAGTGGCTGGCAAGACGACCACAACAAATTTTTCGCAAAATGTCACCACACGGCCACAAAAAACCTTCAGGGAACATCTTGTGCTATGTATACTGTATCAAACGAGACAGAAATGTGTTCTAAGAGCATAAAACACGATATGCAACCTGATGAAACTGCATACAAGTTCGATACCAGAAAGGCTCCGGCATCTGGTTTCCATACTGCAGTCGCAGAAGCATGTGTATGCTGGTTAACAACCCTTCGACCGCGCTTGATCTAGGGGGTAGTGTGAAATATGTTGCCTGTTGATCAGGAACAGTGCTCAAGTCAAATGTGTTCATTCGACCAATGCGAAGGTGCAAGATGAAAAGTCTGACAGTGACAAAGTCTGACCCGTGGTTTTTTTAAAAAGAATTTATTTTTATGACTGACTAAAAAATTTTTCAATAAAATATCGCCAAACAATGTGTGAGTTTGCTTGTTGGCAGCAGACGATGTTGAATAATAACGGGGAGCGCATGTATGTACATTCCAAAATCCTTTGTGAACAAAAAATAGCTTCCAAACCGTGGCATTGCTCTACCAACTGACCTATCGAAGTGCCTGCCCTTGTTGTTTTTGCTAGTTGTTTTGTGGCATCTAGACAGTTTTGTGACATCTGGGAGCACTTTCTATTTCATACAAATTGTAAGTTCTTACAAAAAACGCTACAATTTGTACCCAGGTACAAAAGTCACTTCACGCAGTTACAATTGTGAGTGATACAATTGTAAGAAGTTACAATTGTAACTGGGTACAATTGTATCCAGCTACAAAAGAAAATTTTGTAACTCGCATTGTAAGGAAGAGAAAAATTGTAGCTGGGTGCACACCGGTGGGACCGTCCTAACTCGACACAATTTAATTGTTTATCCATTATTTGACCCGGGCCCGATTTTTTAAATAATGTTTATCATCTCTAGAAGCAATTTATTGGAAACTAATTTTATCAAACATGCGTTTTCATGGTTGCCTAAGCGAAAGAAAATCGTTCCATCGAAACATTTTCAGCTCTATTGTACCCAGCTACAAAAAATTGTAACTGGACACAAAACTATTGTGGAAAGTGGATTTACAATTGCTTGTAACTTTTGGCTACAATTTGTAAGTTTTTATTGTATGAAATAGAAAGTGCTCCGGCCTCTCATACGGTTAAACACGTATACTTGCTTACTGGCTGGGCATTTATTTATCCATGCCCCAGACTCGAAACGAGTGATTTGGTGTGATAATCACTATATGTACAATGACACCTACACCACTTGTAGAAGAATACGTGTGTGTACCTGACTACGGTTGATACTTATCGACCATTGGATAGTATTGTTTTCGTATCACCTGTGCTTTATATGCTCTTAGAACACATTATATAACAAAAATACCCTTATTTTGTACTCGAGCGTTTTTTGATTTTGGCTGGAGTAAAAAAATGATTTTAAACTAAAGAAACTTTAAGAAATGGGGCTCGAATAAAATTTTTTTCATTAACCACAGTACATATGGCATTAGAGGCAAAATCTGCGCAAGATAACGCGACGATCGAAGTTGAGGACATTACAGCCGGGTATGGGTTGACAACGAGTGTTGACGGACGATCTATGTATGTGGCATGTTGACGGCATGGAGATCAGCCAGATCCTGCGTTGTGCTTGTTGGTCAGACAGACCCCAAAAAACGTTTGTGTGTCGAATGGCCTTAAAAAATTAACATTATTGCAGAGGTGGAACCGGATCCTACCCAAACTGCAGTGGACAAGGAGGAAACGTGCGTGTGAGCTGGTATTTTGGGGTATTGCTTGACCTTAGTACTCTGAGAAGGCCGGGAGGCTTGAGGCTGAGGCTTGGGCTTAGGCCCACGGGAAACGCACTCCAAGGCCAAATGTGCCCATGTCAAAATCCCAGGACAAAATAATCCATTGCTTGGTGCAGAGATATGTAGACTGGCACCGCAACCACAGGTAGCTATAAAAGTGTTGATGAATATCTTCATACAAAAATAATTTGCCAGGTTACTGAACAGATATGATGTTTGTATTGCGTGACGTTGACTCTTTGGTTGTGGCCGTGAATGTTCATTTTGTTGGTTTGAATTTGATGAAAGGCGATACCACAGATTTGCGACAGAATTATTATCAACGCAATATTTAGTGGACACTGAAACGTTGCGTTGATAATAATTCTATCGCAAATCTGTGTGGTATCGCGTTTCATCAAAATCAAACCAACAAAAAGCTACATATGAGACTTCGCCTGGTACGTAGATCGGCAAGGGAATGCCCGAGTAGAAATTTTTTCGAGCTTTGTGGTGAGGAACAAATAGTATAGGCCTGTCATTACGCTGTCAAATTTTAAGCGCGATCTGAGGTCGCTGTGCTGATATACGGCTATTTGAATAACGATACGATTTAGCCTTGTGGGCACTTTTGTGCAAAGCACGTCCACAAGACAGCACCCAGTGCACGGCTATTTGAAGTTTATTTAAGGCTTCCGGTGTGTGGTCAAGGATGCGAGTACCGATTTGCCCACGAGTCAGTCGTGCTTGAACCGATTGAGTTCATATTTTAAAAGGTGCTGTACTCTCTCGCAAACTGGCTGTAGATTCTTACACTCGAGTGTGAGAAAGTAACACTAGTTAAGTGTCGCCTCACCGCTTTCAAGATGATAAGTGTTTCTTTCGTCTATACTCGCCTTCGTCATATAAGAATTACACTTGTGAGTGTAGCTTTACCCTCGCGCTCGTTCGGTGTAACTTTTTTGTTTTCTGCTCCCTGGCCGAGTTGCGGAAAATGCATGCAATTTCCCGTTGAGGTAATATTTTATTTAAGAGCGCGGGGGAATAGTAACAGATAGGTGTCAATGGAGTAGGGTTCACAAATCGAAAAAAATGGATTTCGCTCATATTGCACAAAAAGTTGACTACTACACTTACTAAGACACATACAAAATTTTGGTTCCAAAATCCAAAGCATTAAATAGTTATGGGCGCATTTAAGTGGGCAGGTCGAAGATTTCTTGAAATTCCAAAAATGTACCAAGTTTATGTTGATGAGGCTGTCATTTGTTTTAGATCGGGTGCTATTTAATGAAAATCACACATAATAGTCAATTTGTTATCTACTTTTCAACCATGTAAAAATAAAGGCAAAAATTCGCTGAATTTTCTCTTCCGTTGAATTTTTCAAAAATCAGCTCTGAAATTTAATGCATATCAAAAACAACCAATTTTAAAAAAGTCCTCACCGACGAATTCTTTCTATTTGGTCTCAAAATGTGCGCCATAAAATTCTGATATTGGTTTATAAATCTGGTTTGTGACAAATTTGAATATCTCCTGAAAAGTTTAGATAAAGAACATTTTTTTTGTTTTTTTTCTCACTTTTTTGTCTTTTTCTTTGCACGGATTCACATTGGAGAAACGACCGATGTGGGTGTCACGAACGGCAACACGATGCTTGTCAATGCAGTCTGAAAGTAAACAGCTTGTTCATGACACATGACAAGCTATCAAAATGGATACAAGTTCAGAAATGCGTGCGTGTGTCTGTCGCGCAGGTTCAAACCCTGTAGCGTGTCTTTTTTTTGCGTCGCGGGTTTTGGGTGAACGTTTTACCATTATTACTTTTTATTTCGTAACTTGATGCAATGCAAAAACATTTAGAAATAGGCAAGAGTTGAAACAAACGAATAGCCATTCACAGATTTGCTGCATTTTCCTAACAAACGGTTGCCTTGAAAAGCACATAAATTGAAAGCACTCTCGTGGTATTTACAGTTACGAAACACATATGTAGGTTTCAGCAACATACACATCAGAACTAATATTTGGCAATCACATGCATCAATTTTTACATATTCCATCATTATTGAGCTGCGTACCACGATACAACAAGAAAGAAAATAAAACGACGAAACTTTTTTGCTTCATACTAACATAAATTGCCGACAATATTTAAATTTGTCACAAACCAGATTTGTACGCCAATACCAGAATTTTATGGCGCAAATTTTGAGACCCAACAGAAAGAATTCGTCGGTGAGGACTTTTTTAAAATTGGGTGTTTCTGAGAAGCACTCGTTTTTTTGACATTTTTTAAAAAAATGCAATGGAAGAGAAAACATCCAATGTCATGCAACTATTTTTGCGCAGCTGAAAAGCGGACAAAAAACTGCTGTGAGTGTGCAAATTTCAGCACCGAATGTAGTTTATCGGCTGAGATCCAATTGGATTCACATTCATTTTTTCAGCAATTTTCATTTTTAAATTTCCCAAAAAATGCAAACCGAGCACCTTTAGATTGAAATTACTGAAAGTATACTTAAATTTGGAACGCCAAACTTGGTGAGCATTCCTAAACATGTTGTGGCATTGATTTCCCATCAAAAAAACCATATCCAAAATTTCAGTTTTGTGAACCGTAGTTTGCGATTCTTACCACCCCACGCTCTTAATTTCATTTATAATAATGCGCAACCTGATTTACCCACAATGGAAGACAATATACAGTACAAACCTAATACACTGTCCGGCAAAGAGTGGTACTTTATTAGCAATAGCACTTTATTTCGTTTCAGACACGAAAAGGGTGGTAAACATCAACAACCGCTCGAGGCGTGAGAGTAGCGATGAATACCTAGGTTTTCTGCACCAATTACATAAAGAGTTGGAGTACATTTGCATGAATATAATAATGCAATATTATAATTATAAAGAACAACCAAAACTAAAAAAATTCCGCAGAATTTAGACATGACTTATTTGTATTAGTCTGATATTAGTCTGATTTAGACTGTATTAGTCTTACACAGCATGAGCATCACTGAATTCATCAAACAACAAAACTTGAGTGAACAATAAAAAACCGACCAATGACAGGCTTAAAAAGACCAAAAGCTAACATTTCGCGAAAGACCGCACAACATATGAATTACAAGAAAGAAAAATGCCCTAAGGGGCATAAACGATATATGGTTCCCACCCAACACTAATGGACTGACATAAAAGAACGATACTAGCTAACTCATGCGGTTGATGTTTCCTAAAATAAACACACTAATGCTAGAACAGATAAACATGTTGCAAACTCGCAACTTGATGCCCAATATCAGAGTTTGAACCATATTCCTCAGCGCTTGCTGTATTTTTGTTTTGAACCAGTATATACCCCGACGATGTCGAAACTCGGTGCAGGCTTTTATTTGAACATTGATTTTATGTTTTAACTTCTAACAACTGTGTAATTTTGCACATGCAAAAGTCGCGGTTACGAGCGCAACTAGCCGATTTTTTTGTGTTTGAGATGCTTTGTTATATTTATAGCCTACCCACAGTTGTGATGGAAGTGTGATATTTACTGTCCTATGAAGCCCTAATGCTATTGTTGTTCATCGATCGAAATCCAAAATTCAAGCTCTGACGTGTCTTGAGAAAAGTAGTGTTCATTGAGGTCCATGCGTTGGACTAGGAACTGCAACCGGCCTTATATCCGCACCAGCGTCTACGATGCCTTCAATTGAACGACTTCTGGCCAAGATACGTTAGAGCTACAATCTTGGATTTTGATCGATGAATAACAATAACATTGGGGCTTCATCGGACAATAAGTATCACACTTCCATCACAACTGTGGGTAGGCTATAAATATGACGGAAGCGAAAATTTGGTAAAATTATGAATTTTGTGTAAAATTCATTTGTTGCTCGTACCTCCAAGGATGCAGACGAACCAACATAGATTTGCACATTATTAACAACAATATGATTTTTACTATCTGGCGTGCCATACATGTCACCTCCGTACATTGTTATTAAAATAGGAAAATATGGCACAGAAGCGCGCCCTGGGTCCCCAAAAAATGCAAAAAAGCTGAGGCTCACCACAGCTGAGCGAGCTTTTGTCGAAACTTAGCAGCGATGGAAAATCGGTCTTGGATCGCTTGTATAGCGTGATAAATGGGCTTTTTACCTGCTTTATAGTAAAGCTCTGTGCGCTCTCTACATGGCCGAAAAATACAACGGAAAATTTTTTTTCGGAAATGTCCGTGGTTTTAGAAAAATAGCGCGCGCTGTGGTAGTACCAAAAAAACGAATATGGTCCTAAATTGGAGCCAAGGCGTTTATAAAACATTTGTGACCAAACAGCACACAAAAAACTTGCGAAACAGATCGGTATTTTAATTTCAATTTGCGGAGATAGGGTCACAATTTTTTACCTTTCAGCCCTCCGGGCTCAGACAGGGTGCTGATATGGGAAAAAATTTCTTGGCCGTGAGTGTTTTGGACCGGCGGACGGGCAATTGAGCAAAGCACATTTGAGCAAGACCACTTTGAGCAAGTGCAAACGAGCAGAGTCCAAAAGAGCAGAACCTAAAAACGAATAGGCTTGAGCCTAAGCCTAAGCCCAAACACAAAACTAATTTTAAGTGTATGCCTAATTATAAAAATGGAAAGTTGTGACAGATTAATATTATCTATTAGTAGAAGACACCATAAAAAGTGAGAGCTTGATGAAGGCAGCAATGAAAAGGAAAAAACAGAGAAATAAATGAAGGCAAAAAAGCGAGCAAGAGCAAATTTAAAAAATTGCGCAAAAATAAAAATTTTTTGTGCAAAATACCAAATAAACTAACAACCTAGCCCCATAGAAAGCAGAGAAAAAACGAGTTCTTAGAGAATCGGCTTTTACAACCAGACTAGGAAAATTAGAAATTAAATTAACGAAAAAAGAAATTAATAATAGCTAGATAAATGGCTGTCTTGTTTCGGCCATGAATGTAGACAAGCACCGATTCAGAACAGCAGTTAGGCCTGTACTTAAAAAAGTACACCCAGGCGGGTCTTCAGTACATCCTGCTGTTCTACCTGCAACTAACTGGGGCAAAAAAGGTAAAATTTAAAAAACAGAAGGCAAAAACTGAGGCTGAAGATAAAAACAAGCGCGATAAAGGCAGGAAAATACATAAAAAACATGTGTAAATACGTGAATGGCGGAGCAAAAAACATAGAATGCGATCCAAAACAGAAATAAAAACGAAAAATAAAAAACTCACGGTATCGGAATCCGAGTCAGATCCTGAAGACGAACCAGAGTGACCATCGTCATCGCGTCTTCGTTTATTGCCGCGTTGTCGAACATGTCCAGGCATTATTGATTTCAAAGGAAATTAATTGTTGGTGAATATTACTGGCAGGCTGGATTGATGTCTAAAAATTTTCAAAAAATGAACTAAAACAAGGACAAAGAGAGGGACCAAAGCAGGGGGGAATAAACATAATAAACCGAAATTCAAAGCAACAGACTGTAGGACATCTATAAAAAATCAGAGCTAATGCAGTGAGCAAAATCTTTTCGATCATAGAGCCCATATCTGGTGAACAGGATAGCATTGCGTTCGAACAGCTTAATAAGCACCATTTATATGTCCTTATCACAGACATTTTTAAGACGTAATGCGGTGATAGTTAATTTAATGTTATGTTTGAAATCGTGGAATTAAGTGCAAACACGCAAAAATCGTAGCGCCTGCTAATAGAAGGTATTATACACAACATTAGAATGCACGGCACTCAACGGATCAGAATATTTGATTATTTCGAAATCAAAATCTCTGGTTTTGTCGTAAATAGAAATGTCTGTTTGAAACGCTTGACTGACCCTAATATTCAAATCAAGGAAAACACAATTCGAGGAACTATCATTTGTACGTTCAAGTGTAAGATCAGCGCCATAAATATCAGAAGCAATAGTCAAAAAATTGGGAAAATTGACTGCAAGAACATCATCCACATAACGGAATATACGACGATATCGATCTTCAAAATAGTGCTTATTGCTCCTAAGAAACACAAACTCTAGCCATGAAAGCGTAAGGTCTGCAATCAAAGGACTTGCATTGCCTCCCATTGGAATACCACATTTTTGCTGAAAAATCCGACCACCAATAAGTACAAAAGGGTTGTCTATTATAGCGGTTACCAATTCAGCAACGTCTGACTGTCGCATAACGTTAAAGCCCTTATCCTTAAATGCGATATCATTAGTAAAGAAACAGCTAGAGTACTGTCCTGTGTATTTTACTGCCAAATAACTAGATGCTGAGTTACGAAAACAGAAACCGATTAATTCCAAAATACAACTTTTTTTTCTAAGCCTAAGCCTAAGCCTGATACCAAAATCAACCTAAGCCTAAGCCATTGGAACAAATAAGTGCTCTGGTCTTTTGGCCCTGCTCTTTTTCACTTGCTCAAAGTGGTCTTGCTCAAATGTGCTTTGCTCAATTGTCCGGGAACCTTTGGACCAAGCCCAGTTACCGTGCCAAGTTTCAATGAGATTGGTTTTGGTCACATATATATGGCGGAGACCCTTTAAAATATCAACCCAATCGGTTGAAGCACGACTGACTTATGGGCAAATCAGTGGTCGCATCCTTGACCACACGAAAGCGCGAAATTGAAAGCTTCAAAATATAGCCATACACATGTCCGCACAGGGATCTCAGATCGCACTTAAGTGCGTAGAGGGCCCAAAATGCTTGTTTTTCACCATATAATCCAAAACAATTCTACTCGGGGACTTTTTCCAGGCAAGGTCTTATCTTATAAGGATTATCTCGATACCAGATTTGTCACCATCGACCCAGTGCCCCCGGTAAGTGCCATTGTTTGGTGGTTTGTTTATACTGTATGCACGTACAGCGTGGTAAAAAGTTCCTCTCCTAGGTTAAATGGGGATCCAGGCTGTGGGGGCAAAGCACCAAACTTATTCAACGTCTTACAGATTCTGGTCGACATTCTACCAATTACAATCCCATTTACAGAATTTTGATTGAAGCAATCGACCGAGACCAGCATCGTCAACGCGCAGGCCTGTGCTGATCTGTTTTTTTTTTCTGGCAAAATCTGCCTTCAAAGGAGAGCCTTTTCCTCCTTTTTCTGGAGAACTAGAAAAATTATGATTTTCGAGTTTAGGCCTAAAAATTGGTGTAGGGATCCTCTGGGAGGCCCGAAACAAGATTCTCCGAGCTAATATTTCAAAAATTGATACATCGTGCCAGCAGATGTTTCAAAAAACTATGAATTGAAAGATTTTAGGGTCAAATTCAGTTTGGGTAAGAAATGGTCGGCTTGCATCAGATTGTGCACGTGGCGTGATGGCGTGCTTAGAGACGTTTCAAATGTGGACACGCGTGCCCGCAGATGTTTCAAAAATGGCAAATTAAAGCATTTTTGGGTCAAACTGATTTTGAGCTGCAAATGGTTGGTTTGGCTATGATTCGATATGTGGTCTGGCGAAACGAAATCACCGGGTCAACACCCCAAAATGCCACATGCTCCAAGAGACTAAATAGTCCCATTATTGAAACATAAGTCAAATAACGTGCACTGGTCCTTTCGCTGGGCCGAAACAACAACGTGTCACTTGTCTTGCACAAAGGCGTGCCCGCAAAGCGCCTTATAGTCTGACCAATAGCATTGGTATTTTTGGTTCAATGCAGTCCTCAAGGCAGGGTTGGAAAAAAAATTTTTTTTAAACAAGTTTTTTTTAAAAAAAATTTTTAAAAAAAAAAATTTTTTTTTTAAAAAGTCTGAGATTCGGGGAAATTTTACCAAATTTGCCTAAAAAACGCGCAAAATCGCGAAAAAATGCAACTTTAATTGACAAGTCACTTTTGTGACTTGGTTTGCATCACTTATCAAGGGTGTTTACGTCATTTAGGTACGATCCAACAGTCTGTGCTTGATATGGACCGATGATTGCTGCTCTGTGGTATCGGACACAACAGTTTGTGGCCGAACAAGCAAGATTCACTCATAAACCACACAGAATTGAGAATATAAGCTGCAGAAATACTTGTCGGGCAGCTGAATCAGTCGTATATGACCGACCTGATGGGGTATGACATCGAAGTACCATGTAGGCACATGCATACTGTGTCCCATGTACCAAGGGAAGGTATAATAACATCATGGGGTATCTTAGGTACCAAATACATGCCCCAAAGGTGATTTTGTGAAGAAAATTTGTCGACCCTTGAGAAAAAATGACAAAAAATAACCCCCAAAAAGGCCATTTTTGGACGTTTTAGAACATTTTGTTCCCCCGAAAATTTAAAAAAAACCTTCTTTTAAAAATAAAATTTTTTTTTGCCCAACCCTGCCTCAAGGCAATCCAGTCAGTTTGGGTGAAACGTGGTTTGAGCTGGATGTGGTTGGTTTGGTTCTGATCCAAAAAAGTTTTGGCGTGGTGGTGTGAGCACGTCATGTGCAACATTGACACAGAAGATCACCTACGTATAAGGTGGACCAAGAAAAATGGTTTTGAACATACCGTAGATGTGCCTGAAAAGTGCATCAAGGGTACTTTATGTCGAGGAATCCGAATCCGGGATCCGCTTCGTCACGTGTCCATCTTAATCTGCTTGAAGGGTGCTCACCTCTTTTGGGTCGAAGCACGGATTTTTCTCAAAATCCGGTACAATTGTGCCTCATAAAGCTCAAAGAAATGCCACATACCAATTCCGATTCAAGCCGATCATTATTATTATTATTATTCTGCTGGCAACTTCGGAACAAATTCCATATGTGGGGTCAAAAGACCCGAACGGCCTGCACTAACAATTACAACCGCTCAAAACTAAGCTCAAATAATATCACATATGTATCTCAATAAGGATATCACATATCACCGAAACTAAGCTTTTAAGCGGCTTCATTGCTTCCGTTCCCAGAAGGTGACGATCACATTTAGTGTCCAAAACTGGAAGTGCGCTCCCTCCATGGGTTTGTGGTTAGGCGATCATCGGTGCGCAGGGTTGGGTTGAGACGTGCAGTAACCCTTCTTTGTCCACTTCTTCGTCTTCCGGTGTTATTATGTAGCTGTTGTCTTGGTTTTTGTTTAGCCATCGAATTCGTACCAGCGTTCATTCAGCCATCGATGGTTTGAAGGATTTTTTATTTGGCCAAAGTTAAGGTGGAGTTATACTCGGGTACAAAGGGCTTTGGAGACAGCAATATAGACAATAAAGACGAATTGTCCTCACGAGCGAGTTACACTTTGTCCATAACCAAGTATAACTCACTTTGAGGACATCCTTTGAAGACACTGCTTTGAAGACAATTTGTCCCCAAAGCAAGAGTTCAACGAGCTGAACTTTTGGCTTGTCGACATACAACATAACGGCAAATACCTCACGTTACACGCAACTTAGCGATTCAATACTTACTCAGTGGACTCACACCACACTTCAGAATATTCAAAAACGTTGATGCACGACACCAGCCACACCTCGGACCAGCCCTAAGCCAACGATTTTCCTGGGGAAGAAAAATGGGAACTCCCCCCATTTTTTGGAGCCTAAAGAAGACTTTACGGGTGTGATTTGAGTCAGAAAAAATAGAAAATGTTGATACTAAATCGTAAACATCGCAACCTAAAAGAAATAACAAGGTATAATGCTCGAACAATCCATAAAACGCTCCTGCCCCGAAAAAAATAGAAGACCAACCTCACTTTCTGTGTCGAGTGACATTGTTTTGAAGAGGTTTCTCGATCTCAGACTGAATATTATTTGCTGCATATTTTTAGAAGCAAAAACTAATGTGGCACATCAACTCTATCAGGATATTTGGAGCAGAATGCTCCCCACTGACAGCAGCCGATGGGCAACATTGTTTCTTGTTGGGGTCCGACTACTAACAAAGTTCCTTGGTGTTTCCGAACAATAGTGAAGGTTTACAATGACATTTTTAATCAGTTTAATTCCACACGCTATTCAGCAATTCATTAAATTGACAGTTTTTCGTCATCCAACAATTTTTAGGTAAATTCCGTTTTCTTATTCTCTTTCTTTCGTTTCTTGGTTGTACCACGTTTTGTCTTCAAAGCCTTGTACCTTCCGTGTCTCCAAACCTTGGTACATTGTACCTTTTTGTCTTCATGTCTGCATTGTAGACATGAAGACAGTTTGTCTTCAAAAGGCTTTGTACCTGAGTATAACTCCACCTTAACTGTTGAAGTTGCTGTTGTTGTGGAGATCGTTTGGTCAGATCCGGGTCAGTTTGGTGATGATGGCAATTATACTTGAAAGCCAAAAAAATTCAAAAGCTCAGCGTCAGTGCAAAATCTCAATCCAAACTTATTTCTGCTCAAGCCGATCATTTTCAGCTTTAAACCAGTTTGCGCCAAAAATGTTTCGATTTGTCCTTTTGAAACATTAACGGGTACGAGTGGCATTTTTTAAACTTGTTTGAAACAACCCACCACTCTCTCACATGTCGATTCTGATGCCAACCCAACAATTATCGTCCCGTTCGTAGTTTGAACAAAGAATGTTATAAAGGCAAGCTTTTGAAACATCAGTGGGCGCGCAGCGTCACTTTTTGAGACGTCCGAAGCAAACCGACCACTTCCAGAACAAATGAAATTTCACCCAAAAATGTTTCAAAAGCCAAAATTTGAAACATCCACGAACACTTGAGGCATTTTTTTGAAACTTTTAAAGACAAGCCGCCACTTTTGGGGTTCACCCGGTGATTTCGTTTCGCCAGACCACATATCGAATCATAACCAAACCAACCATTTCCAGCGCAAACTCAGTTTGACCCAAAAATGTGTCGGTTTCCATTTTTTGAAACATCTGCGGTCACGCGTGTCGATTTTTGAAACATTAGCCCGCGGATTCTTGTCTCAGGCCTCCCAGAGGACCCCTACACCAATTTTGAGGTTTAAAGTGGAAAATCATGTTTTTTTCAATTTTCGTAAAAAAATCCTGTGAAGTCAGATGTTGCCAGAAAGGTCAACACAGGTCACAAACCGACAATTACTCTTTCCGTTAGGTTACGGTTGCTTTAGAACGACACTGGGCGAATGAATGTTTCACTCGCGCCAACTCACCACCAGCAGACCAACACACCAACATCTGGGAACAATACGTTTGACGACTACACTGGATCGAGTTGCACTGTCGTAACCCAAAAAATAAAAAGAGATTCGTGGCCTATCTTAAAACGTTATAAATGTCGGTTTTTGGGAAGCGCTGGTCCGAAATATTACATGTTCCTATGCATGTATGTAGATGGGACTGAAATCGGATGAATGTCGACTAGAATCTCTCTCTCTCTCTCTCCGTCTCTCCCTCTCTCCCTCTCTCCGTCTCTCCGTCCTCTCCCTCTCTCCCTCTCTCCGTCTCTCCGTCTCTCCCTCTCTCCCTCTCTCCGTCTCTCCGTCTCTCCCTCTCTCCCTCTCTCCGTCTCTCCGTCTCTCCCTCTCTCCCTCTCTCCCTCTCTCCGTCTCTCCGTCTCTCCCTCTCTCCCTCTCTCCGTCTCTCCGTCTCTCCCTCTCTCCCTCTCTCCGTCTCTCCGTCTCTCCCTCTCTCTCTCCCTCCCTCTCCCCGAAATGTTCAATATCCTGGCCCAGAGAACATCGCGCTGCCGGTGTTGCGGGCGACATCCTGGCCCGTACACGAGAACACCGCACTGCCGGCACTGCGAGCGACGGGCAAGGTCAGAAGAGACAAGGGTCAATGCGAAATACTGCAGATGCAGAGTCACGTGCAAATGCCAAAACTGCTGAAGAATATTCTAAAAGAAAAAGTGAACATATTCAACAAATTGCTGTCCATTGCAATATTTTGATTGACTTACCACTGTACTTTGCTCCACATGCCGTACTTCGTTTGCTCCCCATTTTAAAGCAGCAATGTGTTTTTCTACTAAGTGCGTGAATAATGGGATCTGTGTTCTTGTTGGCCGTGTCTTTTTGCTCAGTATTTCATTAGCCTTTTGTTTTCATGTCCTTTTTGCTTTTCTGCTAGTTGAATAGATTTTGTTTAGCATCTTCTATCGTATGTCTTCTACAGCACCTGAAAAATGACAGTCTTTTGCTTGTGTGTGGATTTTGTTTAAATCTCTTGTGTGTTGTGAAATAATTTTGCCGACAAACCATCGTAAAGAAATAGAAAATTGTGAAAGTTTGACTGGATGTGTTCCTTCACTTACCGGAGCAAGTTCCTTTACTTTGACGTGAATTTATGAGAAAACAGCCTTGTTCACGGTAAACACAAGCGCAAATTATGGGGACGCACAAGAGTCGGGAATAATTAGGAAAATGTTTGCGGATGCTCACGCGGGTTTACCGGGAAGTGAATTCTGACCAAATGTTTACTCAGATTTACGCGTTTTTTTTGTATCTTAATGCATTGGAGCAAATTTGCATAAACATCCGTAAATTCTAGGCTTTTCACTGTGAAAGTGGGTCACGAAAGCCTGAAACACATGTTTGTAATGTTGAGAAGCCGCCGCGATACTTGCTGGCTCAGAACAGGGAGCGCACTATGGTGCAATTGTAACTGTTTGTTTAAACTCAGCACGTTTGCGTCAACGAAACGTCCGTCCATGGACATACATATTGTACATCCGTGTTTCGTATGGCCCAGGGTTGTTGTCCGGCGGACGTTCGATGCCGACCAGCGCTCCTGTTACTGCTCTCTCGGCCCGTCTCAATTAAGTAAAAAAATACTCAATCTGCGAGTGGTATCGCACCAACGAAAATTTGAGTGCACTTTTTACTCAATTGAGTGGGATTTGCGGCACTCGCAAAAGAGTGATTTGCGTTTCAAAAATGTTTCATGTGCGGTACGCAAATTGAGTAGTTTCTTTTTCGATTTCATTTTTATTGCAACGTTTATGGAAATTAATGACACAAATTAGGGGAATGAAATGAAGCACAATCCGAATAAAAACGAGCAATGATGCGCTTGATATCTTACACTACACAAAATGCGATGCAAAACAATCAGAAAACCTGACACAAACAGGTGCTGGACTCGGGCTTTCTTTAGAATAGACCTACAAACACTTTAACGAATAAATAGAGTTCCCAAAATAGTAACACCCCTAAATGATCTCTGTGAGGAATTAATCACCCAAAGGGAAGTCCTCGAAAATAAATCAACCAAAAGCAAATCCTCGAAAATAAATCAACCATAGGGAAATCATCGATAATACATCCCCCAAAACGACCTAAATAGCACACCTAAAAATGCTGTCCTCCCCGCAACGACAGTAGCCCCGTCCCGAATACAGCCTGCTACAAAAAAACGCAGCCTTAAAGGCCTGACTATACTTCGTTCTCTCAGAGAACAAAGAACAAATTCTCGCGCGCTGATTGGCTGTTGAACATACGTGGACCAATCAGCGCACGATTATTTGTTCTTTGTTCTCTGAGAGAACGAAGTATAGTTAGGCCTCAAAACAACCACATGGACGAGACGGGGGAAGAAATAGAGCTCCTTCTAATGTAGCCCAACAGATGCAGTCCCCCGGAGATCGGACACAGGCCGGGCCCTACGCCCCTCCAAAAATCCGACCCACCAAATCTCCGGCCCGGCCCGAGCTGGGCAAAGCCCGGCGCGGCACGGTCCATCCCAGCATGATTTTTTGGTCATGTTTTTCGCAATTTTATGCGAAGCCTAAGCCTAAGCAGATCCTCAAGATTAATGCTAGCCTTAAACCGGCCCGGCCCGAGCTGGGAAAAGCCCGACCAGCCTCACCCGATTTTTTGAATCAAGTTTCTCGCATGATTTTTTATGTAATCCTAAGCTTATCGTTAAGCCTGGCCTGAGCCTGCCCGGCCCTTGCCAAAATTTGATAGATCGGGCCCGACCCGATCTACCAAGTCTCCGGCCCGACCCCCAGTCGGCCAAGTCTCGACCAAGTCCGGCCCGGCCTGATTATTGAGTCAAGCTTTTCGCAAGATTTTTTTATGCGAAGCCTAAGCCTAAGCCCACCATTAAGCCTCTGCGTAAGCTGGCCCGGCCCGGCCCGATCCACTAACTCTCCGGCCCGAGTTGGCCAAAGCAAGCCAGTCCCCAACCTGATTTTTTGTGTCAAGTTTTAGGCACGCGTTTAGGCACGAAACCATATATAATTACAAGTGTTTAGTGGGCCAGTGGATGGTTACGGATCGAGAGGTGTAGATAAGCAGCAAAAACACAGAAAACAAAGAAACACAGCATGAACGGTCAATTACATTTCACACACAGACGGAATAAATTTCACTGGCAGCACTCGCAATTTGTAATTTGTGATTGCTGTCAGTGAAATTTATTCCGTCTAAATGTAATTGACGGTTCATGCTGTGTTTCTGTGTTTTCCGTGTTTTTTGTCCTTATCATCATATACACTTCTCCACTCAAGGACTATCGACGTCGGCGCCGACGGAGATCGCCCTTGCTTGTTCAGGGAGGCCAAGTCGTGGAAAAGATCAAAACTAGGAAAAAGTGCCGGGGACATGTCGTACACCATGGTTGCGCTGACCACATGTCTCGTTTCGCCCACTTTCTGATGATATAATGGGTCAAAACAAGTGCCTTGATCGTGATGCACTATTTTAGTCAGTTTCTGATGATATAATGGGTCAAAACAAACATCGCGGCTTCGATGCGGCAGGCAACCATGTTCGCGTTAGGGTTTCGCTTACTGCAATCTTCTCAGAAAGTTCTGTTGTTCAACTGCTTGGGAGGCTCTTGTTCTGTCGTTTGTTTTTGCAGGCCATCGGTTTTGTGATGAGTTCACATCCCGCGATGGAGCGCTTGTGCTCTTGAGTTGTATTTTGATTTAGATTGTTCAGAAGTTTATGCTGTTGTGGTTGAAATTGGCTTGGTCAGATCCGGGTCAGTTTCGGTAAGGATGGGGTGACTGTGACTTGTGAGATCAAGCAAAGTTGAAAAAAATCAACGTTATTCGTCAGTCGACTAATGGTATTGAAATAATGTGTCGATCATTGACCGCAGTCAATTTTTTTGCACGTCCGTTGGTGATCGTCTGTTCATTTCTTTGCCTCTGTTCAGAAATTCATGAAACTCAGAAATACTCTCACAAAACGCTTCTGTTACATCCCTATAATAGTATTTTGGCTAGATAAGCATCCAGTCTTGCACAATAATGCGTCAAAATTGAGCCTTCGTTTAGAAAATTGTGTCTGCTGCACGAGCCAGCGTGACGCCGAAACATCTGACTTTGAACTTTGACGTTGAGCTCGACGGTGAGCTTGAATTCGTTTTCTGAATTCCACCCAATGTGTTGCACATGAATGCTTACACGTAATCATGCACTTACACTTACATCTAACAAGGAACTTCCCCGTTCATTACTGACAATAATGCAACACTGGCATTTACTTGCATATTGGCTACAACCTACATGTGCGTTTGGTAGTCTGTTGAGTTTATCTCATAATAGTGTGAGCCTTTAATCTTAAAGCTTTGATAAAAGGGAAGTTTTGACGTGACGGAACTTTGATACGAATAGATTTTATACAACATAACTAACTATCAGTTAAATCAATTGACTAGACAATGTATTAAATGTATTGCAGCGTATGTAATACATTGTAAATAAAATATAGTTCCTTAATCGTCCAGCACCTTGTGCCTCTAATCAAGTCACTAGGCATCTTATGTCTGACTGGGAAGAGGACATCAAACAATGACAGTGATTTCCCAATGTTGATCTATTTGGGAAAGAAATCTTGCGCGATGTCAACTATCACTCACTTTGCATGATTCCATGATGTTTAGAGCATAGGTGAGGCGAGTGTTTAGGGCAGTGGGCAAAGTGAGACGTTACAGCAGAGGCACAGGGGCATGGACCACCAATGTTAGAACAAAACTGTGCCGCTCTATTATTGCTTTTTAGTGATGTCAGAAACCTACATTTGAGAACATAAAATGTTATATCGCGCGAAATTATGTAAAAAAGTAATAGCAGAAGTAAAAATTACAGTCCAATTATTTGAAATCGCTTGGCCAGTTTCAGTCAGTTATATCCGCATCAGGAACGAATACACAAACACGAGATGAAGTGTTAAAAAACGAATCCCCTGACAAAAATGCAAAATACAACCGAAGTGACTAAAAATTTGGGAATAAGAACATTAGACCTCATCTAAGGCCACAATAGAGGAGGATGTTGACTTGAGCCAATTCATATCCTGATGAAACGTTGCTTTGCAAACAGGAACAAAAAAACAGTTAAAGAACACGAGTGCCACATAGATCGGCCAGAGACCATTGCGCGAGAACGACTACATCAGGCACTTGATATGTCGTGCCCCACACACCGACACACCAACTGTATATCTACATTGGCGGCCAAAAGTGAATGGACCCTCATGATGCCATGCCACAAACCAGAAATTTTTAAAAAAATGTTTGATCTTTTTTCTTAAAAAATAAAGCCATCACTCTGTATTGCTCTGCTGTGAGCATTATACTCGTTTTCAGCCGGCCGAGATTTGGGCCGGCCAAAACTGATTGGATTTTTTTCAGTTGCTTGTCTGTTTGATCGTTTTTGATAGTTTTTTGTTTTAAATATGTTGCCTACGAAGCAAGTCGAGGGTCCCTTATCATATGAGAAAGATTTTTGGCACCCCGGACGCATGATGGTGGAGGAGTGGCTGATCGGCGGAGGAGCAACGGCTAGAGCCAAAGTATGCTCTCAAATCCATCGTAAATCGGGCGTACAGCGTTATATCTGTACTGATTTTTGTTTGTTTCCAGCTTAACTCACGTGACAAAAAACAGACCAACATTATTTGTAAGCTTAGGTGGATTAGTGAGCAACAACAGCATCCCCTGTTACCGACCGATTTGTCGGTGGATTGTAGATCTGATGATAGCTAAGTTGAGTTGCAGCCAGACAACTCCAAATTGAGTAAATATGCATTCGGTAATGAAATAACAGTGATAAACGCATAGTAAATACTGTCATAATGCAGGGAGGTTAAAAATCACTGCATCGTGCGATGCGTGTCCCGGTGCTGTGCTTAATTAAACCAAAACCAAACCAAAAAAAATGAGAAAGTCACATTAAAATAAATTCGGTATCGTCTTCGACTTGCATAGTTTCGTAACCAGCGGCGGCCTCAAACAACGTTGTGTTGCTGTTGTCAACAACTTGCAGGCGGCAATCTTGAATTTGCTGGTTGTAGCTGCAGTGAAAGACAAAAAGAGGCTGGGCTCGAAGCGTTGTGACTTCGGGATGACACCAGCTCTGGTTCTTGCACCATTTTTCTCATGGTTGACACCAGGGTTGGGCAAAAAAAAACGACGGCGTTTTTTCTTAAAAAAAAGACGTCTTTTTAAAAAAAACGCCTGGGTCGTTTTTCGTTTTTTTTTTAAATCCTGAATTTCCTTGATTTTCCCTGATTTTTCAAGGAAAGTACCCTGATTTTCAAGGAAAATCAATTTTTTGTCCCATTTTTTTCAAAAAAATTTCGACCAATTTTTACTTTGTCGAGATACGTCGATATACGGAGTTTGACTTTCAGTGATGACCCCGGCCAAAGTTGGTCCCATGATGCGGGTCTGATATGGGATCTTAACAACTCGCTAGAAAAGGGTTGAAACCCGTTTATTTTGCCTCAGAACACATAGAATTACTTCATTTAACCACGTTTTCTTCCCAACATGAGCGTTTTCCAATTTTTTTGGGGGCATATTTTGGTCATCTGGGCGTTTTAAAAAAAACGTTTTTTTTTAAAAAAAAACGTTTTTTTTTAAAAAATGATTTTTTGAAAAAAAAACGTTTTTTGCCCAACCCTGGTTGACACTGGGTCTAAATCACGGCTGAGAACTTCTACTTTTTATATTTGATATGTTGTTTGCTATAATGCGCCGTCGCATTAATGTCAACCACGTCTTGCTGTTGGTCAGTGCACTGGTATTTATATGCCGATGAGAACAGTCCTTGCACGATGCTGTGCACGAAAATAGTCGACGTGACCCAAATACAAAATAACACAAATTATCAGCGGAACAAACACGCGACAAACACAAACCTGGCACTGGCGCACACCCAGTTATCGCGACACGCTTTGATGCAATCCAACTTGCTGTTGAAGCTTCCTGTCCAGAATACCATGCCCGCGATGGCGCGTCGGTCATACAACACCGTGCGGTAAACGCGACGTTCAGCGGAACCTTATGTGAATAGGCTGTTTTTTTCCATTTGACTAAACCATGATTGTGAACTGAAGTTGAGGTTTAAATGGTATGGTCAGGTCATGTTATGTGAGTTTTTGGATTGTGGCCAGGCAGGGATGATGGATGCAACCGAAAGAAAAATGTCCAGACAGAAAACCAGTGCATCCATTCAGGGTTGGAAAAAAGTTTTTTTGAACAAGTTTTCTTGTAAAAAAATTAAAAAAAATCTTTAAAAGTCCCAGATTCGGGAAAATTTGACCAATCTTGCCTAAAAAACGCGCAAAAACGCGAAAAAATGCAACTTTAATTGACAAGACACTTTTGTGACTTGATTTGCATCACTTATGAAGGGTGTTTATGTCATTTCTGTGCGATCCAACAGTCTGTGTTTAATATGGACTGATGATTGCTGCTCTGTGGTATCAGACACAACAGTTTGTGGTCGAATAAGCAAGATGGACTCATAAACCAAACCACACAGAATTGAGAATATAAGCTGCAGAAATACTTGTCGGGTAGCTAAATCAGTCGTATATGACCGACCCGATGGGGCATGACATCGAAGTACCATGTAGGTACATGCATACTGTGTCTCATGTATCACGGGAAGGATGTGCTTCGGGAAGGTTTCGGCTTGTTTGGTGATGTGCTAAGAGTGACGACAGTGACCATTGCTGAATGGTGTATAATACCCCACCCTGCTGTATTTTTGCCCGTAAATTTGCATTTTTTTATATTCTCCTTGCTCAATGTATACGAATGCAATGAACGTACGATATTCGCAAATTCCATAGGGCAAGTTTGTACACCACGCGCCACGCACACCAGGAACACCACCCAAATTGGAGAACCTCATGCAATCATTGCCTGTTCCAGCCGGTTCGCCCGGTTCCCACACGCTGTAACCTGCAAAAAAGTTTTTCAAATGACTGCTTCATACTGTTTGTTGCGACACGTAGTCGTGTCGCGTGTCGTCAGCTCAACCCCAATGCCGCTTGTCTGTATATATTTCTCACGCTTATTGAGGGCTGCTTAAATTGCACATGTGTTGACAACTACAAGACAGTGCGAATTCGAAGCAGTCAGCAGCTAACCGGTGCTTTTCAATGGTATCGGTCCATGCAGCGCACCCTTAAACGTCCAATACCAGCCACTATCGTGTCCCGCTGTCGGGTACCCAGATGTGCTCGGATTGTAACGACCTCCGGACACCCCCACAGACCTGACGGATAACCCTGAATTGACAAATTAGTTTTGAGCAGTGTTCGAACGGGATTCATTTTTAATCCCGGGATCGGGATCGGGATTGTGATCAAGAAAGTGTCGGGATCGGGATCGGGATCCCGGTTTTGAAAACCCGGGATCCCGGGATCGGGATCGGGATTGACCAGATAGTCCAAAGGCAATAGTTTTTATCATTTTATGCATAAGATGTATGTACGTTAATGTCACAGACAACCATGAAACATGTTTATCACACATTGATAAACACCCGAAACAGTGATTAAAGCCGATTGAAAATCGAGAATAGCTGATGACGGATAAGTTCAAAGATCATAATTGTATTGGTCGCACAATGACTATATAAGAATTGGTCAAATTTTTTTCCTGAATCGTGAAGAGGGAAAGTGACGGGGCAATGACGTTGCGTTGCGTGATCGCACACAAAGTATGTAGTAAAGAGAATGTTTCAGACCTGCGGCAACGTGGTTGATCTGCTAGATTATTTTTAGCTGTAAATGTTTTGTCAAAAATACAAGTAGCATAGTGGTTAAGGTTGAACCTGAAGATCAGGGTAGATGAATTCTGATTTAGTCATTGTGCGACCAATAGTCGATCAATGGCAAAGCCTTTGACAAAAAGACAAGCATTTCACCATTTTCTGGTTTCAAGCAGTATCTTTTGCCATCAAACAAATCAGCTGCACTCGAAAAGAGCCTGTTAAGAAGGCACGCTCGTAAGCGGACGCTGATTGGTTAATTTTTGTGTGTTGCACCCAAATAAATGTTTCAAGTGACTCGCAAACCGCGACCCGCAAGTGCGGCCTTGCAAACGCGGGGCGGTGGTTGGACATATAGAATATTTTTCTGACCCGCGACATGCGCCCCCGTTTGCATGGCCGCGCCCTTACAACCGCTTAGCGAATTATGATTGCATAATTTTTCACTTTTTGTTCTCAAAACTTAATCCCGATCCCGGTACTTTTTTGGTCGGGATCGGGATTCACTTTTTCAAAATGACGGGATCGGGATCAGAAAAAGGGCCCGGGATCCCGGGATCGGGATCGGGATCGGGATCTCGTTCGAACACTGGTTCTGAGGGCCAAGAATGTACCATATCTCATATCGTACCTACATTCTGTTATGCCTCCTCTTCCTGGGACGGACAACACGGCCCGGTACACGGAAGCCCATCAACCACCGCTAAAACGAAAAATCTTACTTTCCTATCCTAAAATGAATGATTTTCTGACTGGGTGTACATATCGTCCCTTGTCAAACAAAAAGACCCAACGCACCACAAAGACCCAACGCAGTTAAGATTGTACATTTACGGCGGAGGCGACCAGACATATAATAAAAAATACTGTACCCCGATACTCGGCTTATTAAAAGTTTTATTGCGATTTGAAAAAAAGACCCAACTGGTTGGTTCCTTTTTGCGGGGCGTGAAGTAAGCCCCAAGTAAGCGGTTGGGGAAAGTGAATGCAAGAGAAAGCTTAACAAGTTGTTCGTTCTCTCCAACGATTGTGTTTCGTCGAGTTTTGTTTCTCCTGGGTATAACAGAAATGAATGTTGAAATCGTTTATCACTTCATTGTGGACCGTTTCGCACAAAAAGTCAAGTGATTTTGGCGCTCTTCCAGTGTTCCAGAACATCTTGCCGAAGCACTTTCAGCATTTTTTAGCTTCGTGTCGCGATATTAACCAATCTGGTACGGCGTGCAGAAGTAAAGCTCAATATCATAGTTTCCGAAACTGCTATGCAGGGTTGTTTCAAAAAAAGTGGTTAATTAAAAAAATTTAAAGAAAATTTTTTTTTGAAACTCAGATTTTGCTTTTTTTAATAAAAAAAGTTGCCCAAAATGGGCTGAAATGTCCATATAATCATCAGGATCAGACTACACTTTTGGTCGTCATATTTTCCTTTTATCTGCAGTTCTTTACACCCCGTTGTTAGTTGCACCTTCCAAGTTCGCACAACCGACTGCATCTCTGACGACAAAACTTAAGTTTGTTTCATCGCACGTGCCTTTTGTGCAAACGCACATGTTCAATAGTCAAGCCATGCAACCAGCGCACTGTCAAACAACACACCCACACACAGGCCACCACACACAGCGCACAAACACAGTGACATAATGTTTTGCTTCCACAACACTGCGTGGGTGTGCTGCACAACAGGCTGCCTGTGTTGGCTACAACGTGTGAAAAGGGCTAGTTCGGTTTGTTCGTGTTGTCTTTCCTTTGTTTGTGTGTGGGTGTGTTGAGTGCCATGCCATGGGGCTTTAATGTCACGCGAAAAAAAGGAACCAACTCGATGGGCCTTTGTTACTTTTTTGGGTTGGGGCTTTTTTTGACTTCATCAAAACACAAAATGTTTCATCGCGCTCACAAGGATACGCATTTGAATATGTTTACTGTTGCATTTTGTTGGACTGGTTTCTGGTAATTTTATGTCAAGAGTTCACTCTGCCAACCGAAGTCGCTAATATTTTATACTGACGTCAACCTTCAAATTCACTTTTCTCGCGAAACTGCCGTGATGCGTTGGTTCTTTTTGTTTGACGAGGGACGATATGGAGAGGTATAGGTTTTCGTATACATAGGCACAATAATACGAAAATATGCCCTAAGGGCATAAAAGAAGGATGTGCCACCTGATGAAACTAAAGGCTGGGAAAGTTTGGGTCTCGAATTTCGCACTGTGGTCGAAGAGCGTCGTTATTCAACCCCACCCCCCCCCCCCCCCCCCCCCCCCCCCCCCCCCCGCTTCCACGTTGCTCGGCATATGGACCGCACCGCACCTTGTTCCATTCGACTCATGCGGATTCGAGGCCCAAACTTCTTCTAGAACTTATGCATTCATAGGTGCATATCCATTTCTATGCCCTCAGGGCATTTACTCTTATCTCATTAGGCCCAGCTAAACGCTGCACTTAGGACAGTCCAACACGTCAAGCAAAACAAAGAACGCCTCAATGCCCAATATTATGACAGATACTTATGTGAAAACGCAAAAAAACCAGTGAGTGCTTGAACCCTCGACCTTGTCTTCTCGATTGCGTAACCGCCGAGTGCACAGCCTCTTCTTACCTTCCGAAAACCCCATATGCGATATAACATTTCTCTGTCAGTAACTGCGCTCTGTCTGACTACTAACTGCCGAGAAAAGGAAAAGAACCTTTGCAAAAATGTCAACTTATTTGCCAGCAATCGCGCGTGCGCACACGCAAGCGGGATGAAACTTTTGGACCTGGAAGGCCATGCCCAGGGCTGGGCAAACAACGACATCTTTTTCTAGAAAGACTTTTCTAATAAAACGGCTGGGTCTTTTTTTTTAAATCCTGAATTTCCTGATTTGCCCGATTTTCAGGGAAAGTGCCCCTAATTTCCAAGGAACATCAACTTTTGTCTCATTTTTCCAAAATAAAAATAACATTTTTGAAACTCTTATTTTGCCTCAAACACGAATATTTACGTTAACCACTTTTCTTCCAAACGCGAGCGTTTTCCAAATTTTTGGGGCATATTTCGGGTATCTGGGCGTTTTTAATTAAAAACGGTTTGAAAAAAACGAATGTTTGAAGAAAAACGCATTTTGGCCAACCCTGACTCACCCAAACAGTGACCATTTGATCAACGAACGTCACCAGTCTCAATGTGTTGACAATGGCCAACTGACCGGGTTGACCGGGCGCCGGCATGTAGTCGGGCAAGATGGCGTTCCCGGCGCGATGCAATGAATTCTGACCGATCTCGACACCGACTAGCAGCTACCACGCGATAGAAGCACTTTGCAGCTGTCAACGACCGGCAGGCAGTATGAAGTCGGCTGGGACTTAATCTTTGATTCTGGTCAACTCAATTCTTTGACTGGTTGCCTGAGCGAGGGCTGCATGAAGCAAAAAATACCAATGTATTGGTCAGACGTATAATGTACCGGGAAGTAGATAAGCCACGTCCCCCCCCCCAAATAAGCACGTACAGCAAGTCTTGGAAGTGTTCCGAATGAAGCCCCCCATATGGCTTTGATTTTTGTTCTATTTTTTTTTTTCATAAGCATTACATTTCATCACGCTCATACAGTACATTTTATTGTCATGCTGACATGAATAAACGAACTACGTGCTGTACAGTACTTATATGAAACAAATTTTTTCGAATTCCGAAAGATAAACATGTGCTATAAATAAGCCCCCCTACGCTTACCTGAACTGCTCCAATCGAATTTTGGTCGGAGAAGCTGATTAACCCCCCCCCCCGAATAAGCCCCTACTGAGCCTATTTTGGAAGCACCCACTGAGGGCTTACTTGGAAATTTAGAGAATAAACCCCTGGGGCTTACGCTTGCCGCATGATTAGCCCCAGGGGTACGGTACCAGGCTCCGTGACTGGCTTTAATCTGCTTAATCTAATGTAGGTATGCAGTTTCTGCCAGCTACGGGCACGGGTTCAACCCACTTTAAGCGTTTATAAGAAGCAGTACACGGGCCCGGTGCTGGATAGATGAAACGAAGATGAAGATTCAATAACGAAGATGAAGATTCAATAAGAACACACTTACGATCTGCTAGATTATTTTTAGCTGAAAATGTTTTGTCACAAATACAAGTAGCATAGTGGTTAAGGTTGAACCTGAAGATCAGGGTAGATGAATTCTGATTTAGTCATTGTGCGACCAATACCATGAAATTAATTCAGTAAAATGACAGGTGATTTGATATGAAAACCCTGTTCCGGGATTACCTCAAAAATTCTGTTTGGCCAGGATGGTTACGGCTGTCACTGTACACACACTAGCTTTGTATCCATGACCACCCATGCTCACAAAAACAAGCCACCAATCACAGTGCACGGCCAAATAACTAAAAAAACAGAGAACCATTAATTTAGTGCTTTTTGGCTTCCTGGCCTTTCATCTGGAATGCTCATTTTCTAACTTTTCTGCTGCACGTTTTGAGCTTTTTGCTTTTTGAGGGACAAAACTTGAAGTCTAGCCGTGCTTTGTAAGAAAACGAGCTTCACAAGCCTTCCGCACCAATCGAACAATGCATGTGGTGTGCGTCGTATTAACTACGCTCACAGACTACTAGCTGTGCTTGTGCCAGATCTAATTTTCTTATGAATCTTCATCTTCTTATTGAATCTTCATCTTCGTTTCATCTATCCAGCACCGGGCCCTGTACTGCTTCTTATACTAAACGCTTAAAGTGTTGAACCCGTGCCCTAGCTGGCAGAAACTGCATACCTACATAATTAAGCGATAAAGCCGTTCGCGACCTGTACCGTACCCCTGGGGGCTAATTCGAGGCATGCGGCAAGCGTAAGCCCCAGGGTTATTCTCTAAACTTTCCAATAAGCCCTCATGGGTGCTTCCAAAATAAGCCTCCGTCGGGGCTATTCGGGGGGGGCTTAATCGAGCTTCTCCGAACTAAAATTCCATCGGAGCAGTTCAGTTAAGCTTCTGGGGCTTATTTATAGCACATTTTATCTTTCGGAATTCGAAAACAAAACATTTGTTTCATATACAGTACTGTACAGCACGTACGTTCGTTTAGTAACATAAAATCAAACATGTACTTATCGACGTGACGAAATGTAATGCCTTATGAAAACAACAAAAAAACTACGAAACAAAATCAAAAGAACGCCATAATGGGGCTTAGTTGAACCTTCCAAGACTTGTCTGCTATTGGGGGGGGGACGTGGCTTATCTAACTTCCCGGTCCTATTACCGTCTGACCAATAACATGTATTTTTGCTTCAATGCAGCCTTCACTTCAGAGGCAACCGAGTCAAAGAATTCGAGTTGACCAAGAATCAACAACGATTACAATTGCCAGCCGACTTCATAACTGCCTGCCGGTCGTTGACAGCTGCAAAACGTGCCTTCTATCTGTAGCTGCTACTAGTTTTCGAGATCGGTCAGAACTTCTTTGCATCGCGCCGGGTGCACCCATCTGCCCGACTACATGCCGGCGCCCGGTCAACCCGGTCATTGGCCATTGTCAACACATGAGACTGGACGTTCTGATCAAATGGTCACTTTTGGGTGAGTCAGTTTGGCCAAAATGCTTTTTCTTCAAACATTCTTTTTTTCAAACCTTTTTAATTGAAGAGCACCAGATACCCGAATACCAAAATTTGGAAAACGCTCGTGTTTGGAAGAAAACGTGGTTAAATGAAATAATTCTGCGTTCTGAGGCAAAATAAACGAGTTTCAACACAAATGTTAATTTTTAATTTTGGAAAAAATGAGACAAAAAGTGATTTCCTGAAAATTCAGCACTTTCCCAAAAATCAGCAAATCAAGAAATTCGCGATTTTAAAAAACAAAAAACGACCCAGCCTTTTAATTAGAAAAACATTCTTTTATGAAAAAAACGATTAGTTTTGCCCAACCCTTGGCATCCCTTCCGGTCCACACAAAGTTTCATACGCTGCTTGCGCACGCGCGAATGGCGAAGTGCGTAACATTTGCAAACAGTTCTTTTCCCTTTCTCGGCAATATAGTCAAGACCAAGAGCGCAATACCTACACGAATCGTCGCATATGGTTTTCAAAGTACACACGAGCGCACCTCAACGCACATCAGAGAAGACCAAAAGTCAGTCAAGCACTCACCCTTTCACATACACTCTTTCATATATTTTTCAATAGCCTTCTTGTTTTGCTTGAACGTGTTGGACTGTCCTAAAGTGCAGCGTTTCACGACGCAAAATGACGATACAAGACGTAAACATGCCCTGAGGGCATAGAACATGGATATGCAACCTAATGAAACTGCATAAAAGTTCTACGGAAGAAACGTTTGGGCCTCGAACTCCGCACTGAGTCGAATGGAAACACAGGTGCGGTGCGGTCCAATATGCCGAATAACGACGCTCTTCGACCACAGTGCGAAAACCGCCCCCCCCCCCCAGCCCACCCACCCAACCCCCCCGCCCCGCCCCCCGGGCATTCAAGACACAAACTTTCCCAGCCTTTAGTTTCATCAGGTGGCACATCCTTCTTTTATGCCCTTAGGGCATATTTTCGTATTATTGTGCCTATGTATACGAAAACCTATACCTCTCCATATCGTCCCTCGTCAAACAAAAAGAACCAACGCATCACGGCAGTTTCGCGAGAAAAGTGAATTTGAAGGTTGACGTCAGTATAAAATATTAGCGACTTCGGTTGGCAGAGTGAACTCTTGACATAAAATTACCAGAAACCAGTCCAACAAAATGCAACAGTAAACATATTCAAATGCGTATCCTTGTGAGCGCGATGAAACATTTTGTGTTTTGATGAAGTAAAAAAAAGCCCCAACGGAAAAAAGTAACAAAGGCCCATCGAGTTGGTTCCTTTTTTTTCGCGTGACATTAAGGCCCCATGGCAAGGCACTCAACACACCCACACACAAACAAAGGAAAGACAACACGAACAAACCGAACTAGCCCTTTTCACACGTTGTAGCCAACACAGGCAGCCTGTTGTGAAGCACACCCACGCAGTATTGTGGAAGTAATACATCATGTCACTGTGTTTGTGCGCTGTTGTGTGCGGGTGTGAGTTTTGACAGTGCGATGATTGCATGACTTGACTATTGAACATGTGTGTTTGCACAGAGGCACGTGGGATAGAACCGTCTTGAGTTTTGTCGTCAGAGACCCAGTCGGTTGTGCCAACTGGGAGGGTGCAACTTACAACGGGGTGTAAAGAACTGCACATAAAAGAAAAATATGACGACCAAAAATAGCAGCTGCGGGAACTTTGATATGTAGCTTTACTTCTGGACGGCGCACAACACTGGTTAATGTCGCGACAAGAAGCCAAAAAGCTAAAAAGTGATTCGGCAAGTTGTTCTGGAACACCGGAAGAGCGCTAAAATCAGTTGACTTTTTAGCGAAACTGTCCTTACGAAGTTATAAGCGATTTCAATATTCAGTTCAATTGTAAAGAGGTGACGAAACGCGACATAACACAATGGTTGGAGAGAACGAACAACGCGTTAAGGTTTCTCTTGCATTCACATTCCCCAACCGCTTGCTTGGGGCTCACTTCACGCCTACCAAAAAGGAACAAACGAGCTGGGTCGTTTTTTTTCAAATCGCAATAAGACTTTTAAGAAGACGAGACTCAGGGTGCAGTATTTTTTTGCATGTCTGGTCGTCTCCGCCGTAAATGTACAACCTTAACTGCGTTGGGTCTTTGTGTTCCCCGGTTTTTTTGTTTGACAAGGCACGATAT
>JASAMV010004923.1:0-22708 GCA_030248065.1 Rhynchonema sp. JSB1_4
TATGGTATTCATATGACACTGGCGAATTATTCTCCAGATATAGTCAGGGTTGGATTAAAAAAAGTAAAAAAAAGTTTTTGGCCACTTTTTTATTTTAAAATTTTAAAATTTTAAAATGTAAGTTCACTTTTTTAATTATATTTTTCACTTTTCTTCGTTATTTTCAGACTTTTTTAAGGTAAAAAGACATGTTTTCATGTGTTTTAGTGCTCATGATTCTCAAAAAATTGCCTGCGGCGCTTATAGTTCACTTTGAAATGGTTTTGTGATGGACTCATACAGTTCCCAGACATATATGTATGTATAATATATGTATGTATAATATAATATGCTGTATGTATAATATAGGACACCCCATACCGTATACTGTACAGTTATTGAGCGTGTCGTAAGCTATCAACAGACTCCACGTCGCTCGCCTGTTTCCAGTGTACGTGGATTATTCATTTGTTGCTTTTGTGACACAAAATGAGCATGGTGTAAGTATTTACCTCTCTTCAAATTTATCTCCAAATTCACAAACAGAAGGTTGGTCTTCCCTTTGTCATATATACCCACAGAGTTGCCTTCGAGGTTCTCAAAGTCATGACGAAAGGGTGATCGGCGTAAACATGCAAGTCAGTGGAAAAGTTCTCTTTTGTGTCCCTCAAAATATACCTAACAAACATGATTTCAGCAATTTCATTCTTCAAGAAACCAATTTTTGGGGGTCCGGAATAAAAAAAGTGATTTTTTATTAAAAAATTTTAAAACGTTTAAAAAAAGTTCGATAATAAAAAATTTTCTAATCCAAACCTGGATATAGTCTGTTGATTGTCTGCTGATAGTCGCCATGCTTGTTACAAGAAATAGTGGTTAAATCCAAAAAAAATTATTATTAGTCTTTGGAAGGTCAGATATTCTGTTTTTAAGTTGAAACATGAGTTTTTTGACCAACCCTGAAACATAAACAAATAAAAATCTTGAACGATCATCACAGTTACACATACTGTACTGGTCGTCATAATACACCAAGCTTGGGTCAGGTGTCCACATCATAGCAGGTCCGGTGCCGACACGTTTGGCGAAAAACATAGCATCCTCGTTATAGCTCCAGTACCACTGGTCTGCTGAAATCAAAAATTGGAAAGTCATAGAAGAAAATCTTGCTCTCGACAACAAACGAATGAAGATTTGGCATCTTTCCCGTCGACAGAGAAATAAATAGATTTTACAGTGATTCCGTAATTTGCTCCAAGCAAGAAAAGTTGACTCCCTAGGCATACATTTCCTGTCATTGAAGCTCCCTCCTAAAGACGCTGGCCCAATGTCAATGGTCACAGTTAGTAATGTACAATGGCAAGTCCTTCAACCATTGGAACCCTTGGATTATTTGCGGAAACGATTTGTGGCGCTGTCTGCTGTGTGGTGCTACTTTTTCGAAATTTAGGTTTGTTTCGCGTTGCCTTTATACCCAATACACCTGTGTAATGTGCATTCAGTCAAGCATTTTTTCAAAAAACATACGGCCAAATCCGATTTGGAAGCCATTGTCGCCCAGAAATTTCGCGCCCAACCATATTCCCTCTGCGAACGGTCCGACGCTCTGAAACAGGCAGCTGCTGCGGTTGAGGTTTACGGACGGCGGACGCGGGCAATTGAGCAAAGCACATTTGAGCAAGACCACTTTGAGCAAGTGAAAAAGAGCAGAGTCCAAAAGAGCAGAACCTAAAAACGAATAGGCCTAAGGCTAAGCCTAAGCCCAAACACAAAACTAATCTTAAGTGTAAGCCTAGGCCTAAGCCTAAGCCTGATACCCTAATCAGCCTAAGCCTAAGCCATTGTTACAAAATAAGTGCTCTGCTCTTTTGGCCCTGCTCTTTTTCACTTGCTCAAAGTGGTCTTGCTCAAATGTGCTTTGCTCAATTGCCCGGCCACCTTACGGACCACGTGTTCCAGGCCAGGCAAACCAAAACTAAACTGGAAACTGCCTTATGTGGGAACATCACCCACTTAACCCAAGTGATAACTTTCGGAAAATCATCTGCCAAGTATGTGTACGATTTTTCGCCATGAATCACCGATATCACACGGTTTGAACTTGCCGCCGACACGAAAATTTCGAGCGAACAACCACTTCGCTCTTCGCGTTCGCAATTTCGCACTTATAGTTAAAGAACATTTTAGCACATTCCGTCGTAGTGGCGTCACTAGATTTCTTAATTACCTTAATTCAAAAAAAAATAGCATGTTTCGTCCCTGATTTTCTACGAATTTTCAGAGAATGACCCTGATTTTTATGGAACATCAATTCTTGTGCTATATTTTCACATATTTCTCGATCGAATTTGTCGAGATACATCGATTGATGCTAACTGCGAATGATGACTCGGCCAGAATTTGGTCCCCATTGTGTGGGACTGGTGTGGAATGCTTGATGCTCGCTAGAAATGGATTGAAAACATCTTTATTTTGCCTTAGAACACACAGAATTGCTTGACATGACCATTATATTCTTTTTAAAACACACGTTTTCATTTTTTTTCTTCAAAGCATCTTGGGTTTTTTTACAAAACGTTTAAGAGCGTGTGGTGATAAGAATCGCAAAGTATGGTTCACAAACTGAAATTTTGGATGTGGATTTTTTGATGGGAAATCAATAAAATACAATAATTCATGAATGCTTATCAATAGACCTGGGTTTGATCTTTGATTTGTTCGATCTTTGATTCGATCTCATGATCAAAGATTGGGGCCGATTGCATTTAGGTGCAGCTTTTCTAACTTTCATTTAGGGCCCGATTCGGCATTTTGTATATTGTGAACGAAATCCATTTGCACACCTCCGGTTATGTACATTTGTCGAAGCACCTTAGAAAGATCACATGGCCAAATGGACCCCAGATCCCCCCAGCCGATGTGCCCAATATTCAGCGACATTCATCAGCCGACGGTCCAAAGATTTACCTTGGTCCCCCATATAAGGGAATATTTTGTGACGCATTTGTTGTTATTTATACACATGCCGGGCATATTAGCATAAAGAAAACTCACATTTAGATAATCGGTCAGGAACTGGTTTGTATTTGCGTCCAGCACAAAGGCGAGATGACTGATGTACTTGCTAGGGTCGGGATTGAATGATGCGCAGCCTTCATCGACGTCCTCGTTTGCCTTCTCCCAAGCAAGGCTGGATGGACTGTCAATCAGCTTGTAGCACGACAAAGGATTCGCCTGAATAGACGCACGGACAATTGAGCAAAGCCGGTCAGAGCAAAGAAAAAAGAGCAGACCCGAAAGAGCGGAACCTGAAGACAAATTGACCTAAGTTTAAGCTTAAACCTGGCCCGCCACTATTGATATTTGAAAATTTTGGTCTGTTTTTATGATTTATTACTGTTGCCGACATCGAGACCAACAAGGTTTACATTCGTGACTTTTCCGTTAAGTGCCGATTTAATACCGAAATTAATCTATAAACACCGGTTCTCGGGAACAAAATTTCAAAAAATAGATAGACCCCCGTTTAGTGCATTTCAGGAAGACAAGAACAAATATTCAAGATGGCCGACTACTTCTTATCACAAGCATACGGTAGTCACGTGATCTTGCCCATGCGTTTTGTACAGTGCCGCTCTGTTTGTTAGTGCATAACACACGTGTTGCAAGCGCGCGCACTGGCAGCACTGTGTAGTGGGAGCGTAAAGTCGGGAGCGTAAAGTCCCTAATAGCATACTGTAAGCCTATAACATTTGGCGGTAATTCAAAATTCTGTTCCTGGCTGACGTGATTGCCAATAAGTGGGGGTCTATCTATTTTTTTTTAATTTTGTTCCCGAGAACCGGTGTTTATCGATTGATTTCGATATAAAATCTGCACTAAATCAAAAAGTCATGAATATAAACCTTATTCGTCTCGATGTCGGCAACTAAATTAGAGCAAAAAAACAAACCAAAAATTTCAAATATCAATAGTGGCGGGCCAGGTTTAAGCCCAAACACAAAACAAGCCTAAGTGTAAGTCTGGGCCTGAGCCTAAGCCTGACACCAAACCAGCCTAACCCTGAGCCATTGGCACAAAATAAGAGCTCTGCCCTTTTGTCTCTGCAATCTTTTTTGGTCAAAGTGGTCTTGCTTGACCGGCTTTATGCAATCGCACGGCCACCGAATAAACGCGGGCCGTGCAAACTGGCTGACCGGATCGGATATATTCCGGGGGCTTTCAGGCCCGGAAGTTCAGGCAGACCTTTTCACGTGAAGCACGTGTGCTTTACCATTTTTTGCATGGATTCTTTTCAGGCCGGACTTAGGTTGAACACGGAAACCGGAATACGGAAATAATTTGCATACAAACCACGGAAATATTTCCGTGTTCCGGTTTCCGTGTTCAACCTTACTCCACCCTAAGGGCGGCTTACTTTGAATCCGGAAATCGGAATCCGGAAATATTTCTGGAAAACGCATTAGTGTTGCACGCAAATTTTTGCGTTGTCCGGATCTATTTCCGGAGCCCAGAAATGTTTTGTATTTTTGCATGCAAGTTATTTCCGGGTTCCGGATTCCGGATTTAACCAAAGTTAGCCCTAAGTCCGCACTTAAAGGGCTCGGGACATAACCGGAGGAAGGGTAGCTGGGCACAGTGTTATACATCGTTGGAAAGCACTCTGACAGCATATGTCACGCACAAATGTTAAGCTCCTTGGAGATTCGCTATCTCTTGGTAAAGGGACTTTTCGTTCAAGAAAAAGGTGAATTTTTCACAACTTGGAACGACCGGTGCAGAAACCCCAAATGAGCTGGAGTTCAAGTAATACGTGGATAGGATTACAACAGCTTCTAATAACTTATCGTCACAACTTCTGTCGGTCAAAACATTGCTTCACTCGGCGAGGGTGCGAAACGTCTCGAAAATCGGCCACATTCTTCGAGAACACAAGTTTATCCCTAAATTTTGAGGCCGAGCTTTGCGTTGCAGAGATGAAAATGCGACAAAAAATAGAGCATTGTCCAAAGTATCAGAAAATAAGGTTTTTAAATTTGGAAACCCTTAGGTAGCGGCATGACAGGCCCAAAAAGTCCCAAAAATTGCCCCTGAACTGCATAGTTTCATTCATTCACGGAAATGTGATGTAAATAGGCCACGTATTGCATCGCATTGGAAGCAAGAAAGTTAGATAAACGCACAGGCCAACAATCTGGGCAAGTTTCAAGACTTCAAGCTCCATAGACCTGCTGTTGCAGCCGTGCCAAATTGAAAAAGATTTTCGGCTATAAATCGTTACGGTTGAGTACTATTGTAAATGTAGTAGCACCAAACGATGCAGCGTTGAAGTAGCTTTCGAACGATATATGACATGCCCACACTATCTCATACTATGGAAAAGAAGCGGTCAAAATTCCGAAATCGCACACGGTGACGTGACGGTTCATTCCAGAATCGTCAAAAAACCAATTTTTTAACCTGTGCTCCCTAGCGTTCGATTTTTTTGGGGTTTGTGATATATCGTTCGAAAGCTATTTCAGAGATACATTCATTGTTTGGTGCTATCAAATTTGCAACAGCTTTTAACAATATGCACTTACACCTGAATATCATATTCAGATTAGTATGGCTGCTCCGAGAGATTTGTAGATGTTGGGGTGTTCGGACCTTGATAAATTGTTTAACCAGACGTTTTTTGTTTCGAAAGCGATACAATCCGTGGCCATTATGTGTCACAATTCTGGCGATGAATGTAACCATCTGGTTTATTGGCAATTTTATGGATTTTTAGACCTGTCACGGCGCTAGCGATGAATTCCAAAATTTAAGAACCGTATTTTCTGGTGATTTCGACAATGCTCTATTTCTCCATTTCATTTTATTTCTGCAATGCAAAGCGCGGTCTCGAAATTTAGGGACAAACTTGTGTTCACGAAAAATATGGCCGATTTTTGGAGCGTTTGGCGCCCTCACCAAGTGAAGCAATGGTTTGAGCGACTGAAGTTGTGATGATAAGTTATTCAGAAGCTGTTGTAATCCTATCCACGTGTTACTTGACCTCCAGCTCATTTGGGGTTTCTGCACCAGTCGTTCCAAGTTGTGGAAAAATTCACTTTTTTTCTGGAACGAAAAGTCACTCTACCACGAGATAGAAAATCTCCGAGGAGCTGAAAATTTGTGCGTGACATAGGCTGTTAGAGTGCTTTCAAACGGTGTATAACAGTATGCCCTGCTGCCCTTCCCACGGTTATGTCCCGAGCCCTGTAATCGTTGTGCGACAAACACCCAGCTAACAACTTTTACAGCTGGATACAATAGAGCTATAAAGGCGCTGGTTAACAACCCTTCGACCGCGCTTGATCTTGGGGATAGCATATTTTAACAAAGTTTGGACATCGTGTTACTCGACCCTAATCTGGCGAACCGATTGGTTGCTTCCTGATGTTTCACGGCCACGTTGAAGTTTGCCCCTGGTGAAAAAGACCGAAAAAATTTGAAATGCTGCTGTGACACGAATAGGTTGTTTCAAAGTTTGATACTGGAGTGTCAGACACCTCCAACATTGTGGCGAAAACCGCAATGCAGAATAGCTATTAAAACGTCCGCATTGTTGAATAAAAAAAATAAAAGATTTCAGAAACCTGGCCATTTTTTGTTAGGATTTTCTACTCATATAATTTTAAGCATCTGTGGTGAATGAAATAAGTTGTCAATTACAAATAAAAATCCTCTAATTATCAAGTTTTTTGTTTGTGCTCCCCACTTTTCAAAACCGTACACAGCTCACACAATGTTTACCACAACATGCGCAAGGCAGCCATTCAACAGCGCACACACACAACAAAGCTTGCCAGCTAAAACATTGCTGTGTTCCGTGGTTTTAAAAAAATTTTTAAATTCGTTCCAAAAGTTAAAAAAAAATTTTTTATTATTTAAAAATTCGAAAATTTCTCTATTTTTTGCTCTAAAAGTGCTATTTTTTGTATAAAAATTGCTATTGTTGACATCACCTAACCCTACCATGGGTGTATTGGGTGCCATAATCGTTGCTTTGTGGCATCTAGACATAGTGCGAACACTCACAGGGCCTCTCATATGACTACACACGTACATGTGACTGGGTGAGGATTTATTTATCCGTGCCCCAGACACGAAAGGAGTGATTCTATTTTGTATTCACTCTAATTTCACACTATCTGCAGCTTATTTGCATTGGTCGTGTACCAAGACGTCATAATTTCGCCCAAATTCCCATCCCGAATATCAGGAAGCCATACCATCACACCCGCACCACCTGGGGAATGGTACGGGTGTGTACCTGACTATGGTTGGTACTTATCGACCATTGGATGGCATGGTTTTCGTATCACCTGTGCTTTATATGCACTTAGAACACATTATGTAACAAAGATACCCCTATTTTGTAATTGAGTAATTTTGCAGATTTTGGCTGGAATAAAAAAGTTTTTAATTAAAAAAATTTTTTTTAGAAATGGGGTTCGAATAAAAAAATTTTTATTAACCACTGGCTGTGTTGTCGCTGTGCCGGCTCCGGCTGTGTGTTGTCGTTGTGTGTGTGCACATGGAAAAGCTGCCTTGCGCATGTTGTGGTAAACATTGTGTGAGCTGTGTATGGTTTTGAAAACTGGGAAGCACAAACAAAAAACTTGATAATTAGAGGATTTTTATTTATAATTGACAATTTGTTTCATTCAGCACAGATGCTTAAAATTATACGAGTAGAAAATCCTAACAAAAAAATGGCCAGGTTTCTGAAACCTTTTATTTTTTTATTCAACAATGCGGACGTTTCAACAGCTGTTGTGCATTGCGGTTTTCGGCACACGGTTGGAGGTTGCTGTCACTCTGGTGTCAAACTTTGAAACAGCCTATTCGTGTCACACCAGCGTTTCAAATTTTTTCGGCTTTTTTTCACTTGGGGCAAATTTCAACGTGGCCGTGAAACATCAGGAAGCAACCAATCGGCTCGCCAGATTAGGGTCGAGTAACACGATGTCCAAACTTTGTTTATATATGTATACTACACCCAAGATCAAGCGCGGTCGAAGGGTTGTTAACCAGCAGCTTTAAATTACTTTTCATTAAATTGCTTTCCAGACATAGTAATCGGGCCCGGGTCAAGTAATGGCCGAAAAATCAAATTGTAGCGAGTTAGGACAGTCCCACCGGTGTGCACTCAACTAGGGCTCTCACGGGAAGTTTTTCCCCCGAAATTTCGCGGGAGGGATATTTCCCGTCCCCGTTTCCCGGGAAATATTATCGAAATAGTGGCACTTCCCGCGGGAAATCGGCCATTTCGGCCATCGGCCTTGGACCATTTCCCGCGCGGGAATTCCCGTCAGTAATTCCCGTGGAATTTCCCGCGGGAAACGGGAAATCGAAACGATCAGATCATTTTTGTTGGCTTTTCTTCTTTAGTATGAGTTGGGAATAGAAGTTTTGTCTTTTTCGGACCTGTTCATGAAGATCACGACCCAGGGTTGATTTAGACTGCAGTTTTCAATACGGCCCACGCACTGAGAACTACAATAGATCATCGATAAATTCACGGATTTAATGGCACGTGCGTGTAAATAGGACACTCGCTTGAACGTGTTTCAGCATGAACATACCTTAGTTCTTGGTAAATGCTGTTATACAGTTGTCGTTCATCCTCCGAAAGGCAACTTTACCTTTAAGTGCCCTTCCTCTGCATTGCCAGTTTACATCAACAGAGACAAGAATTGTCACCACTTTTAAAGACATCAAAGGAACGCTTATAGTGGACAGCTGTTCCCGTTAGTAACTTCTCAAATCAAAAACTAGGACAGGAAATTTACGGGAAATATGTGTTTTCAGCGGGAAATTTACGGGAAATTTTTATTTCCAGCAGGAAATTTAAGGGAAATTCCTATTTCACGCGGGAAATCTGCGGGAAATATCACCATTTCCCGCGGGAAATTTTCCGTTTACCCGCATTTCCCCCCATAGGCCTCTTCCCGCAGTTTCCCGTCATTCAAAATTCCAAACTTCAATTTCCCGCAAGAATTGCTGCACTCTTGGGGAAAAGGAGAAATTTCCCCAACTTTTCCCGTCCTTCAAAAAATTCCCGCGCGAGCCCTACACCCAACTCGCTATCCTTCTCTTTCTTATAATTTTCTCTTGTGACTGGATACATTTGTACCCAGTCACAATTGCAACTTCTTAAAACTGTACCACCCACAACTGCGTGAAGTGGTTTCTGTAGCTATGCACAAATTGTAGCGTTTTTTTGTAAGAACTTATGCACATTTTGTATCGAAATGAAAGTCCTGATGATCAAACTTGGTGATCGGATGTGACTGGCCTTGGTAGCGCGTGATTCTTGCTTTGCGATATTAAGTAATTTACTGGCGCCGTTAAGTTCGTCTACCTTATTAGTTATTCAGCTGAGGTCGGGGAACATCTTTTACGCTGGATGAAATTAGTGGCATCACTAAATTTCTAATGTAATTCAAAACAGTCACGTGACCAAGGCAGATCACATCCGATCCGATCCGATAACCTGGTCTGTTTAGTCTGACCACAGAGCATTATTGGATCGGATTGCCCATACCCACTGATGTGATCTGTCTTGATCGCAAACCGCGATCACACATGCGCACGTTTTTGCACACGTGTAGTGTAAAAATTGTGGTCCGTTGCATCACCCCAGCTGGCCATTTGTATTGTAGAGACCGAGCGCGTTGTACACAGCTAGGCATCACGTGTATAGTCCAACCACGAGCTCATGAGACGATTTTTTTAAAGCTTGCTTGGCCAGATTCAAAAATGATCCGGCTGCACGTGTTTTCGCAAACAAAAGAAAGAGATTGGGCCGAGAGACATGCAGGGTTGGGCAAAAAACGTTTTTTTTTCAAAAAATCGTTTTTAAAAAAAAACGTTTTTTTTTAAAAAAACGTTTTTTCAAAACGCCCAGATGACCAAAATATGCCCCCAAAAAATTGGAAAACGCTCATGTTGGGAAGAAAACGTGGTTAAATGAAGTCATTCTATGTGTTCTGACGCAAAATAAACAGGTTTCAACCCTTTTCTAGCGAGTTGCTAAGATCCCATATCAGACCCGCATCGTGGGACCAACTTTGGCCGGGGTCATCACTGAAAGTCAAACTTCGTATATCGACGTATCTCGACAAAGTAAAAATTGGTCGAAAATTTTTTGAAAAAAATGGGACAAAAAATTGATTTTCCTTGATAATTAGGGTACTTTCCCTGAAAAATCAGGGAAAATCAAGGAAATTCAGGATTTAAAAAAACGAAAAACGACCCAGGCGTTTTTTTTAAAAACGTCGTTTTTTTAAGAAAAACGCCGTCGATTTTTTTGCCCAACCCTGGAGACATGATGACAAGTTCCAGCTGGCTGACCTCTATTTGTTACGCGCTTACGCGAACAGCAACGTTGTTCAACACACAAATGTTTTGGGAGTCAAAAGAGAATTTACGCACCGAGGTGGAGAGCGTGTTTTTAAAAATACGTGCGTTTCTCTTTCTTTCATTTCCGAAATACGTGGAACCTGAACATTATTATTGGATCCGCACAAACCAACAACTTCAAGAAAAGTCGTCTCATGAGCTCGTGGTTGGACTATACTGTACATATGCGTAGCATTATTATGTACACCCCAGCTCACGCATGACACCCAGCGACGGACATACCGTAATGGCCAGCACATGCTATGACGTCACGCAACTGGCTCACCCCAAACAATGGTAAGTCACAGCAATGTGACTCAAGTCATATGACTGCTTCTGTTTGTGGACAAGACACATCCAATCACATCAATTTAGATAATCCGATCCGATCACTTTGATGCTATTGGTCTCGGTGAACTGATCCGATACAATCTGATTGCATCTAATCATCACGTTTGATATCGATCAAGATGTGTAAGAATCATTCGGTCAGAATATTTCTTTTGACGAACAGTGTCGCCAGATAACGAAAGTTGGTGGCATATTTCGGCGGTCAAATGAGTAGAGCAGAACTCACATGGGTGACGTTGCTAACCCATCCACCACCATCGCCCGTGATCGCACTGCAGTTGGGCGCAATGCCGGTGGCACGACATCCTGCGTGTATGTATGATAATACGCAATTGTGCACACATAGCACTTGCCATTCTTACCTATCTCAAAGTGACCTGAAGTGCACTTTCGTGTACTTTTCTGGCCAGTGTGTATTTGATATTCAGCCACAGGCAACATAGCGAACCACATCGTGCAAGGCGAAATCGGTCGCAAAACTGCGCACTTTCGATCACTTTTCTGGCCGGTGTGTACCACATACATAGGGGTATTGGGCGCGCAATGACTTTATAAGCGTTGGTCAAATTTTTTCTTAGAATCGTAAAGCGGTAAAGTGACGGGGCAGTGACGTTGCGTTGCGCGATCGTGCACAAAGCATGCAGTCCACAAAATGTCTCAGATCCGCAGCAACGTGGGTGCTCTGCTAGATTATTTTCAGCTGAAAATGTTTTGTGAGAATCACAAATGGCACAGTTGTTAAGAGTGACTGAACGGGGAAATCAAATCGCATCTATATACTAAAGCACAAGGCCAGAAAAGTGACCGTACGTTCACTTCCGGTCTCTGTTTGATAGGTAAGAATGGCGGGTGCGGCATGTACAAAGCAACCGCTCGTTTGTGATACGCTATGCCAGCTTACCAGTAAATGTTCAATTATCGGTCAAAACAGTTAAACCGGCCAACCGGATATCGCATGCTCTCAGAATCAGGCCGTTCACAACAAAATGTCACTGCATATAATCTGTGATCACAAAAACAACGTTCAAACAAAATAAAACACGTTAAAATTGTTACAATTAATTTTTAAAATTTTGTTTTCAGGAACGCGAGCTTGTGCCGACTTACGCTCTCCCTTTTGATCAGGCAACAGCAGAACATTTAGCAGAAAATCCAACCAGCTCAACTACCAACACCCACATGCGAATTGTTTCACAACGTGTGATTTTTCAGCGCACTGTTTTTTGTCACGTTGTCTGCTGTGTTTGGTAGCATTTGCCTGATCAAAAGGGCTAGCGTAAGTCGGCACAAGCCCGCGATTGTTCCTGAGAGCAATTTTTCAAACATTAATTCTGACAGTTTTATCGTTTTTATCTCGTTTTATCGATGTTTTTTGGGATCATGGAACATACACAGTCAAATTTCATAGTAAAAAAGCAAACATGAGATATCCGGTTTCCCGCTTTAAAGACAAACTACGCCAAAACGAGTCCGACTTCGCAGCTGGCAGAATAGTGAAACATTCATACGTGGCTGCTGATTTGGGAAATGTTACACGTTGAAGAATACAAAGTGGAGCATGATGATTTTCTCTTTCAATTCTTTTTGAATACACACCACCTTCGAAATCGGGCTCTTGTTTGTGTAGTTTGCCTTTACAAAATTGTAAACGAAGTAATGTAACACGTGTAGCTTACCGTTGTCTTGCATGATCATCGTCATACGAATTATCGCCAACACAATGCTTTGAACAGTCGAACTTCTCAAAAAGTTCATGATTGGATTAAGCACGGTAACGGGTATTCACTGTAGGTATGCTACTGTTGTAGACCGTTATGCGCATTGAGCATCGCATAAACTGACACCGTCAAACTATAGCTTTAACAATAACGATATCTGCACTGCTTTTTAGCTTTATCCGTCATCGTTTGAGATTTCGTTGTTTGTTGTGGCGTCCTCGGTTGCCGGGTAGCAGATTCAATAGTTTGCGTGCGCAGTGCGGATCCACTGGTAAAGTCTGTGCGAATTTAGGTACTCGCCAACGGTCTGTTCAGGTTCCGGACCGTGAAAGTCGATGGCCTAATTTTAATTAACTTTCGAAGGTAATATAATCAAACCCCTGATCCAATACTCTGATCCACGTATAAAGTGGTTGCCAGCTGATGTGTCATGCGTTCGGGTAAAAATCCGGCGGTTCACAAGTGGTGGACCAATATGTGAACGGTAGCGTTTCTCGCGTAACCGCAATATGCATCGTTTTTTCGTGATAGTATCATAAACAACGAATGTATACTGTACAATAGTCCATCCGGATCCAACAACTTGTGAGACGATGTATTCTGAATTTGAATGACTCCGATTCTGCTCTGCTCCACCGCACGCTAACTCCAGAGAAAGACACAGGCACAAAACATGCATATGCATTCTCTTTCATTGTTTTTCGAAATATTTCCAAACTCACATGCTTTGCACGTGTCTGTTTCTCATGATCAATTGGATGGACTACGCATGCTCTCAAATGCACGATTTGCAGACTCGTCACATATGAATGTTATTAGCCGCCTACGTGTACATCTGATGAGCTATACAGTACATACAGGGTGACCTAACAATTGTGGAAACCTTTCGGTGAGGCTGGACCTCAGCCGTTCTTCAACTTTTGAGAGACGCATTATATGTATCTCGTTAGAAAGCACGCTGCATTATTAGTCCGGCCTTAGGTTAAATCCGGAAGCCGGAATCCGGAAATAGTTCCGGAAAACGCATTATTTTTGCATGCAAATTTTTGCGTTTTCCGGAAATATTTCCGGGTTCCGGATTCCGGATTTAAGTTCGCTCTAACTTGTGTTAGAATTTATGTCTATGCTAATTTACTTCGACGAATGAGTTACGGACGATTAATTCACGCGTAATGGATTTCAGCCTGTTCACAAAAAGCGTTCGTACGCTGGTGCTGCACCTAAACGCATCACACGCAACAGTGAGTAACTTGTTCGTCGAAGCAAGTTACCAGACGACGTTCTGGTGCACAGAAAATAACACAGAACGCTTTCGAACGACTGCTTTTGAATGCTTACAATGCGTCTCTCCAAGTTCAACGACGGTCGGCATCCAGCCCCACAAACAGGTTTCCATATTTGGGTCACCCCATTATGCATGATAACAAGTGCCTGCGGTATGCTATCCTTTGGAGGAATACAAATGTTGGTCTTTCTATTTTTTAATACGATGCTTAGGCTCTAAGAAACAGGGCCCGCCGTATCTTTGTCCGAAATTAATCGGTTCCTTATTTGTTGGACCTAAAAATGCTCGGATAAAGAATAAAACTGAGCTTTAGGCTCTCCATGTCCGAAAACCGCGCTGGTACAGGCTTTTATTCCAACTGAAGTCGATTTGCAAGCGTTGTTTCCAGCGATTTATGCTTAACCTAGTGTAGATATTTTTGGACCACCGTATATATGTGCCTAGGATGATGTGAATTGAAATTGAATTGAAACGCAAATGGAAAATTACCATGGAAGTAAACTACACCGGACTGTTTGGTGCAAAAACGAGTCACAAATTGGGCGTTCATATGTGCCAAATGCTGGCCCCAACTTCCAATTTTTCGTATCAGGTTCGGTTTGTTGGCCAAAATACATAGCTCGGCGCCAAATCAGTCAATACCACGTCGCGCACAGATCAGACTTGTGCGACCGATCGTCTGTTTTTGTCCGCCCACGGGGTCTGTCCTCAGTCATGGGTGGAATTCACAAAATAAAGTCAAGTTCACCGTAAACCTCACCGCCAAAGTTCAAAGTCGGATGTTTCAGCGTCACGCTGGCTGATGGAAAAGACGCGGTTTTAGAAGCGAAGTGTCAACTTTGACACATTATTGTGTATGGATGCACGGTTTTCTCAACAAAATATTATTTTAAGGATATAACACAAGCGTTTTAAAAGAGTATTTCCGAGTTTTAGGAATTTCTGCCTGATGGGATTGAATTAATGTTGCGATCACTGACCGCAGTCAGGATATTTTTGCACCGCCGTTGGTGATCACCTGTTTATTTCTTATTCTGCTTTTGGTCAGAACATCATAAAACTGGAAAATACTCTTCCAAAACGCTTGTGTTACATTCTTACAATAATAATAAGGAGAGAAAAGCATCCAGTCATGCACAAGAACGCCCCAAAGTTAACCCTCCGTTTACAAAATCGTGTCTGCTGCATCAGCCAGCGTCAGCCCGAAACATCTGAGTATGAACCTTGACGGTGAGGTTGACGGCGAACTTAACTTTGTTTTGTGAATTCCACCAAGAGTTTGGCGTGATAATAGCGAGCCGCTTGCTATAAACATAAAAGCATTTCCAATCAATCAGCTCATCCATTACTGGGCGGAACCGGGGTGTCAGTGGTTGTCGCACGCCCATATTGAAATTCAGCGCACACACAAACAACAGGCGTATAGTCCAGCCACGAACTCATGGGACGACTTTGTTTGAAGTTGACTTGTGCAGATCCAATAATGTTCCGGTTCCACGCATCTATACTACTAAAACAGGAAGGCGTATGTATGTATGTATGTACATATGTCTGTGGCCCCCTCCCTCGGAAGGGCGGACGGGTCAATTTTCACGGGTAGCTTTAGGTATGCTAACGGGTCTTCGGGGGGGGGGGGTGGGCACGGCACGGGCGCGGCGCTGTAGCCGGGCCGTAGGCACGGGTCCCGTCTAGTTTCGGAAATGAAAGAAAGAGAAACGCACGTATTTTTTAAAAAACACGCTCTCCACCTCGGTGCGTAAATTCCCTTTTGACTCCCAAAACATTTGTATGTTAAACAACGGTGCCGTTCGCGTAAGCACGCAACAAATTGAGGTCAGCAAGCTGGAACTTGTCATCATCTCTCTCGGCCCAATCTCTTTCTTTTGTTTGCGAAGACACGTGTAACCGGCGCATTTTTTGAATCTGGCCAAGCAAGCTTTAAAAAGTCGTCTCATGATCTAGTGATTGGACTATGCATACAGGCAAGTGTATTTATATAAAGGGCTCGGGACATAACCGTAGGAAGGGTAGCACGGCACATTGTTATACACTGTTGGAAAGCACTCTGCTCCACAGGACAGGAAAGAGACATGGAAAAGAAGCGACTCCACAGCGCATTCACCATGAACGGCTACCACCCCAGTGCACAGGTACAGAGGACTATGGCACCACAATCAAACCAAAGGTCAAACCAAGATGCTCCGGTGGCCACAGCAGTGGTACCATACAGTGGTCAATGCACTGAGAAACTCAAGCGCATGTGCCACAAATACAAGCCACAATATATATAGCACGGGGGACATATTAGCCTTATGACGACAGCAGGATCCGTTGTCGAAACGTCGCAACCGCGCCTCACCAGGTGACTTACCCTAACCCAACAGCCCTCGTCAGGGATAACCCCAGTGGCTGGCAATAAGACCACAACAAATTTTTCGCAGAAAAGCTGTCCACAACGGTGCTTTAAGGGCTCCACCAGATAGACCCGAAACCCGAAACATAAATTTTGCCTATGTCTATGTTTCGGGTTTTGAACAAAACCCGAAACCCGAAACACAAAGCATGATAATCGAAAATGTTTCGACTGACTGTATAAATTGTTCACGTCAGCTACAAGTGGCAAGACCAAAACATTTTCGATTATCATGCTCCGGTGTTTCGGGTTTCGGTTTTTTTTCAAAACCCGAAACATGGACATAGAAAAAAATTATGTTTCGGGTTTCGGGTCTATCTGGTGGAGCCCTTAAAGTGAAAGACCATCTGGTACAAACACCACAGAAGGAAAGCTGTAACAAAAGCAAGCCGTTGGAAATCAAAACCGGGTGAACAAAATCAACACGCGGACTATTAAGAAGTCAATGCCTTTTTATCTGAATACTGCAAAAAAACAAGTCCCCAAAAAGTCAGAGATCCTTATTAAAATGAAAAGGTTGGCCAAAAATTAAAAAAGCTTGAACACTTTAACAAAGTTAAGGAAATTTTTATTAGAATTAGACCTGTAAATTTTTAAAAGGAACCTAAAATACGGTTGTCCGAAAATTTATGTTTTCCAGATGCTGACAAAAAGCGGTTAAAAACCTTTTAGCAAAATTTTAAACGATTAACAAATGTGAATTATATCAAATTGTGGAGTAGCCGACCGAAAGTCTAAAGTTTTGCCAACAATTAACGCATTGATAAAAAAATAGCTAGCACACGAATAGATATAGAAACTAAAATCTTGCCAAAATTATTTATCAAAGGACAGTCACAGATTCAATGATGAGCACAGGTCTGTTTCACAAAACAAATTCAAACTTAGATCCCCACCATCTTCAAAGTTAAAAGTCAAAAGTTCAACGATGTCATTCGTTCAGACTTGAGAGTACATAGTTTAGAATACCCAAATTTCCGAATAAATGACCGGCTTCGTCACATTGTTGATCAACGACGGGTTACCATGCATTGCGAAAATGTCATGCTAGCGATTTTGAACAGACAAGTTTTGAGTGGAGGCGGATTATTTCCGACCTTAACGACAATCTGACGGGATCGTAATACGCGCTGTGCATATATTTCTCCAGACCAGCACCATTTCTTCTTTTGAAAACCTTTTAACCCAAAACATGGCGCCTTCGAGAATATTCGGGGGAGGGATGTTGGGGGTGCTGTACAAGGAAAAGTGCGGTAAAAAGTAGACTGGTATTAGCATAATTAACGCCAACAAAACATTCATCATACTCGGAAATAATTTTTCAATACGTTTGTTTAGGTTGCGATTAGATAATTGCGGAATGGCAAATTTCTGCATTCCGTGTTTATCTGCTCACCTTTTATGCTTTTGGTCAAACATCTCAGTTGCTGTTTGCGTTAAGACGCAACATTTGAGGTCAGCACGCTGCAAGTTGACATCGTAACCCAAGCACGCACCATTCCGCAAAGGTGAGCAGATAAACGTGGAACGCAGAATGCAGAAATTTATCTTTCCGCATTTATCTGCTCTCCAATTTCCGCATTCCGCATTTATATAATCGCAGCCTTACGGATGTTATTCCAAGCAAGGAAGTTAGGCATCACCAAATTCAATCTTTGTTAAAAAAATTGCGGGCATTCAGCATCCCAACCAGCGTACGCTGAACTTTTGACGTAGGCTAGTATTTACGAAACGGTGGAGTGCAGAGTTGAGTGGAACGTACAGTGGAAAAACTTGAGTGGAAAGTTCAGTATAAAATTGGTCGAACGCTCGCGTTCCATATTGCCGCGCAAAACATTTGGGAAACGCCACATCTCCCAACCAAACTGTGTTTGCACAACACAGGCGCGCGTGTATTATTGTTCACCACACGAATACATTTTGGCCACACACAAACGCACGCGTCACGCCACAACGTGTGCAATGTTTCAACGCTACCGTATCGACTCTCACTCCACCGTTTCGTGAATACCACCCGTATTTCTTATTCACTCACTTGGTGGTGGGAGCAGCAGCAGCCACCGTTGCCGGACCGGGCGCAACTTGAACGTTCGCTTTTGGTCGAAATCTTTCGTAGAAACGCTTGAAGCCTGCCTGCACGTCCGTTGATATGGCGGTGACCACATACGCTGTTGACGAATCATAGAAGCAGCTCAACACAACTTGCACCGTGTAATGGACTGGATTGGAATCGACTCCGATAGCCTGAAGGCTGCGTTCAGATAAACGCGGTGCGGTATACTCTAGGGAGATATGTACGTTTAAACCCGTTGTCTGATCCGCAAAGCGCGCTATGACGAGTGTGTTAGGTGCAGTGGTCACGTGACTGCCAGCCACTCAACACACAAGTCTAGCGTAGTGATTTGCGAAACCCTACCAAACGAAACTGCCTGCGCGAGCTGCATGCGCTTTACGGATCAGGCAACGCGTTTGAAAAGTTTTTCCAAAAGTATTGTCAGAGTATACATACAGTAGGTGTCTTCATTTCGCACAAAGCCGCTCTCTGATACGATTGGAGAGCGAAATTTCGCTCGTGCCTGTTCGCTGGCATCAGAGAGCCCGAGATAGAAATTTCGCTCAGCGAAAATAGCACAAAACTTCTACAACAGCCACATCATTACCGTTGCGCTTCATCACAGACGATCACTGAAGAAAATGGTTCACTTTCCGCAATTTGTGAGTGAGATGAATAATAACTACATATGTGGTACCGCATACCTACATGTAATTTTGTCCGCTAGCCGAGACCGAAATGTTGATGGTATAGACCAGCCCCGCGCATCATTGCACAAGTTTGGGGACAATACAAGGCGCCGCAGAAAGATTTTGGAAAAGTTGTCCCGTCCGCAGAAAAAAGTGCCAATTTTTTGCCTCGAAAAAAGCCATTTTTGAACATTTCAGCTCATTTTTTGCAACTTTTTTTATTAAAAAAAGCAAAACCTGAGTTTCAAAAAAAATTATTTCTTTTAAAAAAATTTTAATTAACAACTTTTTTTGAAACAACCTTGGCGCTGCGGTTAACAGAGTGTAATTACGCTGCAACTTCATTTAAAATCCAGCGACCGTTCAGGAACTTTAACTTATGCAGGTATTACAATTCCCGCCCGCCAAAGTTTCGACCAAACACCTGCAGTTGCTGTTTGTTCATTACGCAACAATTGAGGTCAGTACGCTAGAATACGTTTTGATTATCCCCGCCACGGCGGTGTTTCCGCAATAAATGCGAAATGCGTAGTGCAGGAACTTGAGATTCTGCGTTTATCTATAAAAGCAGCCTAAGTAGCTGCACATATTACGCGCTCCTCGACTCCGTTTGCGTCACGGAAATGAAAAAAAGAATAGAAAACTCTAAAAGTTTAGATGGGTAACGTACTTACCGTTGTGATCCAGTGTATGGCCAATTGTACCGTGGGTACGGTCATAAAGATGCCAATCACCGCCAAACGCTTCCCCACTTTTGTCGCGTTGTTGTTTGTAGACGTCTGAATTTGGATGAATGCCCTGCGCCCAATGCCACAAAACTAAACGCTGCCTTATTCTTCATGTTTGCTTACCAACTAGCGTTTTCCACGTGGTAAGCTATAAAATGGCTCTCAGATCTCCCGTACTATTTCTACAAGAAGTAATCCCGCTGACCAGTTTACCTGACTTTGTTCCCGCAATTTCTTGATCACCGACACATAGATCACACCACAGACGACCGCCACCGCCGTCGATAAACACTGTTGGGAGCTATAGCCTTACACTCACTCTGCTTGGAAACAAGCAAACACACGTGTTCATGGTAAACGTACTCGAGACATTCGATTGAGCGCCCCACTGTTCGCGACGGCTGAGTGAGATTTATATTCATCTCATTAGTATAATCTATTCATTATATCTAATGATCTAGTGTATAAACTGACACTCTGACACTTCAACACTCTGATGTAACCAACAGACTATAAGTCATGTGATTTGCTCGAGCCCAACATTTTAGCCTATTGAGTGGAAACACGTTAAATCCGCGACCCCAGATCTTGTTTTATGCAAGTGCATTGGTGCCTTGTGGTCGTACCTGCTTCGCACAAAATATGATAGGAGCGGTTTAACCCCGTGGGCACGCACCACATTAGATCTGCTATAAATTCAGGTTCATCAGTTATTTCTTTGTTTCTCAACTTTGAGCTAGCACTGTAAGAGCCTCAAAACCTCCTTGGCAACACCTCTTGAGTGTAAGGCTTAGAGAGTACGCTGCTAATAAAGATGTCGATGCGGAACCACGGCTGTTGAAACGTGCCGTTCTGAAATCAATATGGGTTGTGATTCTACGTTACAGTAACTCATGATTCAGTAACTCTTATGTCAATCTCTCTGGCATCACCAAAAACACAATAATAATTCGTTTTGGTTTTTTTTGCGAAGTTTGGCAAAAAGCTCAACCTTAATTCACCAACTTTTTTGACACGATAAACGCTTCGGGTCACTTTTTCGGATTCCACACTGACATACAAACAGGAAAAAATGCTGTTCTTTAAACGACGAATTAGTTGGTGTTTGTTTTGCATGACAAAATGTAACGTAGAACAACGCTGTTGTTTATGACATGAAAAATAACATAAATCGTCTTTGTTCACATTTGTTTTGGTAGAAACTTATTATCACGGCCCAAGCATTATGAAGCGTTACTTTGTGTTGAGATCCGTTGCTGAGACCCTAAAGTTGCAATAAAAGCAGCCCTAACTTGTGTACCGAAACAGTCAGTCAAGGACACTAGCTGCTGCCGCAAGTTGGGGCGCCAGCAAACGTAAATCTCAAGTTACGTATATGCAAAAGCACGCGAGACCAACTGCTCCCGGTCGCACCGATTAACAAGTTTCTAAAACGGTCATAGTACTCACAGGAACAGTTTCATTGCCAAAGCGTCCGGGCCATGTGTATTGGATCTCCTTAAAAAGCCACGGCCAACTTGCTAGTGCTCCGAGCACAGGACTTGCGTACAGCAGGTGCTTACATCGTTGCTTCCAGATCTGCAAAACTGACGTGTCGTGCTGTGCGGCTATCATGACCGTTGAGTGTTGCATAATGCTCACACACACACACACACACACACACCCCCCCCACCCCCCCCCCCCCCCCCCCCCCCCCCCCCCCCTTTTTTTTTTTTTTTATTTTTTTTTTGGTCTTTTTTTTTTTTTTTTTTTTTTTTTTTTTCCCCCCCCCCCCCCCCACCCCCCCGCCGCCCCCCCCCCCCCCCCCCCCCCCCCCCCCCCCCCCCCCCCCTCTCTCTCTCTCTCGCACACCCCCCCCGCGCCCTGCGCACCCCTGCGCTTCAACGTACCCCCCCGCAACCTCTCCCCGCCCCCGCCGGTAGACCTCGCGACCAAACAGCCACGCCCCCCACCAGTCTCTCCCACCCCCCCCCAGTAGTAATCGTGAGGTGGAAGCCGAAGCGCATAGATGGCTGCAAACGCGTAGCCAATGTCACTTAATAGTTACATTGGCTAGATGTTGTGTGCTTAATTAAGAGCACTTTTGACCAATTTTGCCAAGTTCCACGTATGGTCCCGGTGCAATGTAGGCAAGTATTTCTTCATGTCGCATGACATACACGAGACAAAACGGACAGGCCTGAGCCTAACCCTTAAGCCAAATCACAAAACTAATCTTAAGTGTATGCCTAAGCCTAAGCCTAAGCCTGACACCAAAATCAGGGCCCGAGCCTAAGCCATTGGAACAAAATAAGTGCTCTGCTCTTTTGGCCCTGCTCTTTTTCACTTGCGTCAAGGTGGTCTTGTTCAAATGTGCTTTGCTCAATTGTCCGGCCACCGTTTCGAAATTCGTTCATTTTTGAGCAATTCTTCATTATAGAAGCTTACCGTCGCTGCAAGCATGGCCAGCAGCCGATACAGAATCGCAGTATAAAACTAATAGCAATGTCACGAACAGGCAATCGCCAGAATGATGGTGTAATAGGACGAATTGAGTGCCTTGTGTGTACTAAGGTAATTACTGCCGCCATAGCTTGAGTCCGACGATTCCACCGCCAAGCCAAACCAAACAAAGATGTAAGACGGGATAAAAAAGTATCCGAAGTAGCGTGTCACCTAGGAGAAAGCGAACAAAGGATGCGCTAGCATTAACTCTTTATGTAAGATATGTCCTTGAAAAAATCGTCAAGCTCAAGATGGGTAGCATGATTCCAAGTTAAATTGAGCACTTGGCCTTTTTGTAGCGCGGTGTGTTTCTTTCTTCAAGGATTTTTTAAACGATAGGTTATATTCCTATTTTACCTGAAATCTACATAGTAGCCTAAAAAGTCAGTCAGTCAAAAAAAGCGAGCCGTGTTTATCATAATTTTTGCTTTATTATCTTTAGCTGTTCAAAGACAAAAAAACCAGTAATTGAGGTAGTGAATCCCATTTTGGATTCGGCTACTTGTGACTTGCCCTACGTTACTTGTCAGGTGTATGCAAGGACGCACCATTGTAGTTTGTGACAACACCGAAT
>JASAMV010004924.1:0-22023 GCA_030248065.1 Rhynchonema sp. JSB1_4
TCTGAAGCGGCTGGCCTCAAAACGCCGTTTTCTGCCTTTTATAGGCGTGGATGATTTTCCAAAGATTTTTAACTCCTCTTCGCACCCCAGATCCTAATCTCTGTTCTCTTGCATTGCGGTGACCGGATTCAATTGTCGAGCTCATTTTCAAGCCCGATGGTTGAATTGCGTATCAGGATGGTTGGATCTTGAGGATGAGTTGGTGCGGGAAATTGAAGCAAACAGCATAACCCGGAACTGTAACATCCCTGCCAACTTTGATCCGTGGCTGTCACATGCTACGTGATCGGTGAGCGACAGTGCTGTGGCATACACTGAAATCACTGTCGGTAGCCGAGGTATCGCTTTGAGCGGGTGAAGCATTTTGGGAAAAGCTTGTCCAGTTTCAAAATTGATTTCCCTTGTTCTCAGGCTTAGGCAGGTTTGGGCTTAGTATTAGGCTTAGGTTTAGGCTTAGACCAAACCCTAAGCAATCACGTGCCTTCTATCGCGAAATCGGAAAGTTGCGTTTTCGCCCTCTCAAGGCAATTGGACCAGCTTTTCACAACCTGCGTGGGTGACCCCTAAAAACGACTGGTTTATTGAAACTCATCGCAATCAATTGTGGGGTACCGCATTTGCGCTACAGATCACAACTAATATTTTATAACTTCATAATGTATTGGTCGCACAATGACCAGAATTTATCAAATCAATCCTGATTTTCACGCTGATTCTCACAAAACATTTTCACCTGAAATTAATCCAGCAGAGTGCCCACGTTTTGTGGACTGCATGCCTTGTATGCGATCGCACAACGCAACGTCACTGGCTCGTCATTTTCCCGCTCTACGATTCAGGAAAAAGATTTGACCAATTCTTATAAAGTCGTTATGCGACCAATATCATTCTGGAACATTTTCATCCTACAGTACATTGTGGGACCTTGATGCAATGAACACCAACAAAACAGTATATTTTATAACCACTGATAGACATCCGAGTGAAACATCACCCATTCACATCAGCCAGTTTCGATTTGATGTTCCCATTTCATGTGAGAACAGCCAATTAATGTTATGATATTGATAGCAATTACGGAGGTTCCGTTTTTGAGCATTTGGAATTAGAACTCCCCAGCATATCAAATCCTATCCAAGGATCCTTCTGGCGGTTTGAATCGGCTTATATTACGAAGTGTGGCACCGTTTGTATTCGTGTCCTAAATCTAGAGTTCTCCACGTTCTTCCAGCCTTGGTGGACGACTTCCCTTCCACAACAGTCAATGGTGCTCATAATTTTTTTTAGTTGAGTTTCCAACCATATATTATTCAGTGATGAGAGTTTTGGCACGCTGGCTGATTACCATCGATCAGATCTACATATGTATGGGATCGACCAAAAATAACCAACAGAAACGTGTTGCGTCATACAGTGACGCAGATAAGGCGCGGTTCGATTTCCTGATCGGAATATTTATGACGACAAGCTGCTCGCTATAAGCGGTGGTGCCAAAATTAATTCAGTGGTTGGCCGCAGGGCGAAACTAATCAACCACGAATTTTTAATAACACAGTCACTGACTGGGTATGTACCTAAAGTGGGATCAAATAGATTAGGTGACCAACATAGTGACCCAACACTTTTGGATGGCTGTTCTCTGCGTTGGATCAGTGGGTTGACATGAATAGCATACATGAGAGTCGAACGCAAAACTTCCGCAAACCTTATGTGTGGGCGACACGACTGTCACCGCTGAAACTCACAAACTTCTGTTTTTACCGCAAAAACCTCACCTCAAGCCACCACTCTTGCAAAGCAGAGAACAACCGCTCCAAAGTCTTGCGTTCCTTATCTTGGTTACCCTGTGTACGTCTTTATGACGTGTTTGCGAGATTAGTTGCCTGTGTTGTTCGCATGTGCTTTTCTGAAGTGCGTCACTTGTGAGCGATTACCGTATTCTCGTGCACTGATCACGCGATAACCGCCCTCAATCTGACGCACACAATGTTGGCACGGCATGCGTGTTGTCTGAGTGAATAAAATATCAGGCTCGAAAATAGTTTGCTATTCTAGGTCGATCGAATATTCAGTCACTGACGGAAAGACTGAACCAGCAAAAGATCTGATTTCGCCCATGCCTCGCTTAGTGGCATCAACCGAAATCTTGAATAATCAAGACACCGACCTCGGCTCCAAAATTGGCATCCCCGATAACTGCCGTCGTCGCAGTCATCACGGTTCATCTTCGTTCTCAAAACAAGATATCGATCGATTAACGAAACCCCTGCTGGCAACCTCATGGCCGCGCAATGGCATACAGCATCAGGTTGATGAAACGTCAGCCGGCCGGACAGATGTGCCCCGCGTGATCGTCAGTCACCATGCTGATGGTGACCAGTGCACCGACAGATTGCAAGGGGCCGATGTCGTCACCGTGGATACTACAGGTGCCTGCAGTCTGACCCTTACTTCGCCTCGCAGTAGTAATGTTTCATTTTACAGTGATGGTTGAACTGAACCGCCATGGTTAACAGGGCATCACCCGTAGATTAGAGGCCAAACTGTCATTTGGTTCTTGCATTGTTGACGGCCGCTAACGCATTTTAATGGTCGGATTACATAGGCTATAGTCTGTTGATTATATTTCGACGTAGTGTATAAGCCCCATTCAGCGATGTTTGGAGCGGGTTGGGTCGACGCCATTCTAAATGAATGTTTTGAATGTTTCACAGGCATTGCCAACTCAGGCAAAGACCGATCGAACATTGCTCGCTGCGTGGCGCAAAAACACGTGGCCTGTCATCGCATCGCACGACACCAACAATGTTCTAGTTCAATGGCTCTGCTCCTGAATTGGCAATGCCTGAAACATTCAAAACATTCATTTAGAATGGCGTCGACCCAACCCGCTACAAACATCGCTGAATGGGGGCTTATAAAATAATCAACAGACTATACCCGCTAGATGGTCATATGATCGGGACATTAATTTTGATTTCAGTTGTAGTTTAATAGCCAAAGTCATCAAGGTTCCTCCAAAGTCACTAAGAGGGCAATTTACGAAAAAAAGCTAAAAATAATCTGATACAGTTTGCGTATATCCCTCTGCATTTCAAAATCTCGCTTCAGTCTCCGATCTCGACACCAACTTCGATAATGTCATCGATCGTCGAGTATCGCTTGAAACATCATTATCCGAAGGGTCTCAGCGCAGTTCGACAGATATGTCGTCTGGTGATATGTCCCTGGGCATCGACGATCCTCTAGTTCGGTCTCAAAGTGCTGACGTATCCATGATGCAGCAACGTGACTACGACACTTCTAGTGTGTGCAGTCTGACCAGTGCGCTGGGCGATGTCCAGGTGTCTGCTGTTGACCATAGGTGGGTGAAACATTAACTCGTATGTACATTCAATAGTTTTGTCCTCCTGGTGGCACGAGTTGTGCGATGACCGTGGTCGTGTTTTGTGCCAAATGAAATTCGATCAATCGATGATAGCGTCTCACATTTTCGGTTCCCATAAATAATTTATAGAAACAGATTGGCGTAGATTTGATATGTCAACAGTGGCAGATTGAAGACCAACGAAACAATTGCATCTAAAACGTAAACTGGATTTCACCATACAATACCAAAATGGTGTTCAATTTCTGCAGATGCGATGACCGCCCGCACGAACCAGTCATAATGAATCGATCACACTCTCTGGATATCGAGGACGACCATCCAGACATGAAACATCAGCGGATGGTCAACAAACGAAGCAGCGAAGTGAAAGTCCGTGTCGGCGGCAGTCATCGCCTATCGATTCCTGAATTGATCAAAATCCGTTCCTCTGGCTCGCCGTGGCGATGTGCGTCAAACCCGAAATAACGGACCGAACTGGGGTTTTGAACGAAAATTAGCAGTCACAAATTTTCTGCTGTGATTCGTTGCTTTCATGCTGCGTCCAGAAGTGGTCTTTGAGGTTGAACTGTTTAGGAAAACCGGCCATGCTTTGCAGTCTTGGACCATACCGTATAACTCTGAATTCTTACGCACCTAAAACGTTTCGGGTTGCTGTAGCCACGTCGCGCGCGGCTTGCGTGTGAAAGAGCCAAGGTCATGAAACATTTAGGGTGCGTTTGTGCGTATTGTTTATCGGCTAACCGTTCGAGAAGTGGCTACAGTACCCGAGACATTTTAAGTGTGTAAGAATTCAGGGTGATAAGGTATGGTGTAGGTCTCCAAAGCACGGCTGGTTTGTCTTTACATCCAGTGGTATATTACAATGTAAAAACGACCAATGAAGTTTTGTCCTGTTTATTTTTCATCTTTGATTGTTGTATTTTGTCCAAAAAGAGATAAATTTATTTTACGCGAAGTTGGGATGAAACATTATTATATGTGAAACATTATTGTTACTAGTCGAGCTGGCATTTTTTGTCCATGTCTGAAAAATTCAAGAAGATTGGTGACAACAAGAATGCCACGTTTCCTGGTGTTAAACGTGGTTGAATGTTTCATGAAAGGCGGTGCGTGGCAAAATATTTGTTCGCCGGAAGATTTGTTTTCTATTCAAGCCAATTCTTTTGTTCCACGATTGTTATTGTTCAATAGGACACGAAATTACTATTTTAAAATTGGCATCACATTGTCCACACAATATGGACAGAAAACGGAAAGCGCCAGTGTTCGACAGTACACCGTTGGCGTTGACCAAGTGCGAGTCTCCCACGCCCGCAAAGGTCTCGAAACGAATGCAGTGGACCGATGACCTGAAAGTGTGTTTGCTTTTGCTCTGTTTGTTTGCATAATGAACTGCTCCAGTTTTACGAAACGCCACGGATCCTATTATCCTGCCTATTCAGCACGAACTGTCTGTGTCTGAGTCACCACAAGAGTTGATGTAGTATAAAATACCCGTCATCACTGAAACTGCCAATGCCCAATTTGCAATTGTATCTCTTTGGGGGTCATCACCAAGACCAATTTGCCGGTGTACCATCGGCGAAAAACAGGTGGCGAAGCGGGCAACCAAAAAAGCACATTGTCGTACACTCAATTTCCATTCATCATTCCTGCTTCAGAATTTGCTCAACGAGTTCGTGTCCGCCAAACAAAAGCAAAAGATCAACGCTGGTTACGGCTACAAAGCCAGATGCCTCAAGGCTGCGCAATCGGAAATTTGTGATTTGGTGGAGGAGTTTTGTTTTCGACACAAAAAGGATGACGAGCCGAAAATGGTGGTTCGTTCATTGAAACGTAATTTTGGGATTTTTCTCGATCCTGGCAGAAAATAGAGGTTCACGTGCCCCTGCCACGTTCCGTTGAATATGAAATGCAGTCTGCACTGTTTATTTCGACATGATTGAGGCCTGCATGAATGCACCAAGATGGCCACTTGACCCCAAGAACATACACACATACACACGAGTTGGTTTCATGCCCGCGTCAAACCATTCGTGTGCTGTTCAACGCTGTTCGCATCGAGCTATATTCGCGCTTGCAGATTCCCTCGCAGCTGTTGCACGGTGACGCAACGAGTTCGATCACGATGGCGCACGTGTTCGCGTATTTGGTGGACGAACGCGACAAACAGAATGCGGCGCGCGTTTGTCGGGCATTTCGTCGACAGGTATGAAGGCAAACTACGCCAACACGAGCCCGATTTCGGAGGCCGAGTGCTTGCAAAACGAATAGAAAGAGAAAATCATCGTGCCCAGCGCTGTGTCCTACAACATGTAAGATTTTTCAAATCAGCAGCCTGTTTCGCTATCTGCCGCCTCCGACATCGGGCTCGTGTTAGCGTAGTGTTACCATAACTGCGCGCCGTACATGTACAGTATGTCCACTGAGGATCGTATACCTGGTGCACCGCTCGTCTGTGAAAACGGGCAACCAAATGCATACACGCTGCACAATTCGTTTCGGAATGTGCATTAGTGCATACCGTTGGTGTTGTTCAATCGCTCTCAATCATTGATTGAAGTGTAGCTATGTTTCACACGCATCGAATCAGACATCAGGGCATCAACTAGTAGACATCACATATATTTTCAGGCCCAGACATCGGCGGCATGGAGTCACATCGACATCGTTGAGTTCGGCGAGATTCCGAGCGGCGGCCCGAAGGTGAGCTGTGAATCCTATGTAACTTCACTTGGATGTGAAAGAACTTCTCCAAGCTAATTTGTGTTGATTGTTCGAGTGTTTTTCGTTGCTTGACAGACCAAACGGCACAAACAAGGTTTAAAAACACAATCTCTTTCAGTCCCGTCAGTGGTTCACGATTGAGAAATCGAGAAAATTGGTGGTTCCGGCCATTTTCAGTAACCGAAAACGATGTCGATTGGAGACCGTTGTGATTTCGGTGTTGAGGGTGCGTTTGCAGGTTTCTTGACCAATTTATGAACTTGAGGGAGCCAAACAAACAAACTTCCTAACTGTAATCGCTTCGTGTGGACCTACAAATTTGAGAGTGGGATACCTAAAGTTTCTTTGATAATCAATCTAAGTTGATTCTTCTATGTTGATAATTCTAGATTGATATTCCTATCCATTTCATGACTGCTTCAGTTGTTGCGACATGTCACCACGATCAGAGTGGACGCGCGCACAAAGTTGGTGTCGCCGGGCGGCCGATTGCAATTCTTGCGCGATCACTGGCCGAACTTGTTCCTGGCACGGTCCTGCCTGCAGTTACGCGTGAACAACTTCGACGAATCCGGTGCGTTGACTTTGGGTGTGCTTCGGTGGTATACTGAATTTTTGATGCATGGGTTTCACAAAAAATGCGTGACGCGACCAGCATATCGCAGGCCCTGACAAAAAATTTGCGATTTCAAGATGTGCAATGCTCCAAATTCAGAGCCGTCGTGGTTCTCAGACCGAAGAGCATGTTTACTGAGGCCGCTTAGACTGACACTTAAAGGGGAAATTGCACATTCCTAATCGCCTTTCAAACTCTACAAGTGTTTAGACAGTCGTGTGGGCATCATGAAAGTCAAATCACTTGGTACAAACTCTCAAACATGTATCCAGGAGAAGCAGTTTAAAGGGAACAATCGGGAAGAAAATTCGGCGCGGACCGGCCGCTTTTCTACCTGCGCATTCAGGCAAATTGCCTGATCAAAAAGCTGTCAAGGCGACAGAATGTTTCGCACGATTCTTGAAACTCACTAACTATAGAATTTCGCTTTTCTTTATATTTCGAATTTCGACGAATTGTTCCAGCGTGTCTGCTAAATGTTTCATGCTCTGCTTGTCACGCTGGAACAATTCGTCGAAATTCGAAATATAAAGAAAAGCGAAATTCTATAGTTAGTGAGTTTCAAGAATCGTGCGAAACATTCTGTCGCCTTGACAGCTTTTTGATCAGGCAATTTGCCTGAATGCGCAGGTAGAAATTCGGCCGGTCCGCGCCGAATTTTGTTCCCAGTGGCTTGCCTTAAACGGAATCTCCTGGGTACATGTTTGAGAGTTTGTACCAATATATTTGATACTTGTGATGCCCACATTGCTGTCTAAACACTTGTAAAACTTGAAAGGCGATTAGGAATGTGCAATTTCCCCTTTAACAGAACTTCTGATAGAAGCCAGAACGTTTCTTGGTCCGGTCCGGACTATGTTTTGGCTTTTGGCTATGTATGCCTTAGCGTTGGACCACAATTCCAAACCACATACATACATACCTATATAATTGGAATCTATGCAGATCCGGACCGTTGTGTGACGTGGCTGCTTCGTCACACGCCGAACGCGCGAATCACGCTCTACACGCGCTCAGGCGGAATCACGGACAAGGCACTGCTTGACAAATTGGGCATCGCTGATCGCACAGATGTGCAACCTGACTGGCGCTTTAGGAATCACTAACAGTTGCTTACTTGTGTCGCCGTTGCTGTTGTTGTTATTTTTATATCAAGCTGCCTACAAGGTTGTTGATGGTGTGGGCTAACCGTTCATAGACGTCACGCAAATGGTTAACGCTGGTCATCAACGCAGCCCGCGCTTTGTAGCACATGGTGGAATTTTCGAAAAGAATGAGATATTCCAAGTTTACACCGAACCTTCTCACTCCGACCGAGCTTTCAATCAACCTGATGCCGGCCTTCAGACCGAACATATGTTTACACCGTTTCGAAAATTCCACCCCATGACCAGCTACGTTGACGACTTGAACTAGAGCCCGTTTATGTGCTTATGCATTGTATGTGATGCAGCCTGGTTTCATTTTAAATATTCAGATTGTCGCTTTTATACCACACCCCAAAATGATTGTTTTCTTGAGAAACTCCATTGCGCTGTTGTCTTGTTTATTCGTAAAGATTGACTGCGAACTGTTATGGAGGCCCAGAATAACCATCTGGAATAAGCCTAGAATATACGTTGTGTTTCACGGAACCTCAGGCAAGAGGTCGGTTTATACTTCTGACTCCTCGGCAGTAGCAGTCAGAAAATTGTGACTTCCCATCCGATTGACTGCTGCCCCATTTACTCGAGCGCAGTCAAAACGATGGCAGGCACGAAAAAAGTATAAATGCGCCGGGCAGTCAAGGACTGGCAGTCACCGACTCTGACTTCCGGCAGTCAAAAACAGCAAGTTAAAAAGTTTTAACTTTCTGAGCAGTTCTGAGCTGACTCCCGCACATATTTTGGTGTTTATCGGTAGATAAGAACGCATGGTTTGCGTCGAAAGAAGAACAGAAATCACCCCGCATCACTATCACCATGACTGTTTAGGACTTGTTGACTGCCGAGACCAAATAGGGGACTTTTGAACATCGCCTTGTCGTTTGAATGCTCTTTATTTGGCTTTAAAAATTGCCCATGTTAAACTAATAATTTGTAAAAAACGGTAAAAATCACCTATTTCAGACGCAATCACGGTCAATCCAAGCCAACAACCAACTTTGACTGCCCCAATTTCTCTTCTAATTCATTTGACTGCCGCCCATCAAAGGCAGTCACCGGCAGTCGGCAGTCAGAAGCAGGCAAACACCAGAAGCAGTCACTGACTGCCTGCCCTTGACTTCCTCAGATTTTTGACTGCTACTCCCCAGGAGTCAGAAATATGTATGTATATAAACCAACCAATTCACCACACTTTGCGAAGTCGTTCATGCGATCTACGCTTGTTATTCGCCACACTGCTCTCGCCTAACAATTGGTGTGTGAACCTGGATTTTGAATGATTTTGGCACAGAACAGAGTTTTTGTTGAGAGGATTACTAGTGTGTGGTGTAGCTTTCTACATGAAATGAGCTGTATGTGTTTGTGTTTGTCTTGTAATCTCTGTGCCATGATTTTTTACGCTCTTTCACATGTGATTCTCAGTGATGCTGATGTGTTTGTACGTTTATTTGTATCGTAACAATGATATGAGACGTCCTAACCTAGTACTATATCTGGTTCCCGATTGAATTCCCGACTTCCAGCGCTTCATCAGCATTTATTTCCAAATCCCAAATCAAATAAAATTATTATGTCACCACAGATTGCATGAATGTAGAAGTAAAATTCAGATTGAATAAGTCTAAAATTCTAAAACGGTTAAAATTCAACCAGTCTATCACCAAACAGTTAACTTTGAGAGTTTTGTTCTTTCACTCATATCGCCGGAAACGATTTTCAGAATGTTACAATTATCTACAACAATTGTAATTACAGGGCCACAAGTGGCTGCTAATATTTTTAAAAACACGGGTTCCCGCTCAAGAAGCTATGTAGTTCGTCAGAAGATTTAAGTAAATTTATTCAAAATTATCACACATCCTGTCTCACATAGAAGCGATAACCAGCGGCGGTAACATTGGCGGGTGCTTGATAGTGGTAGAGCCGGCAATCCAGAGTATCCTTGTTGTAAGAGTACGCGCCACACACAGCCACGTCACCGCATTTATGAGCACATTGCAGATTGAGCTGGAACGGCTGTTAAAATGTTCATGTTTTATTTTTTTTAAATACCAGTTGCAGTAAACAAAAATATGCGCACAGTTTCATTGGTTTGAATGATCTGGTATCCGACAGCGCCCTGTGTCTCGGTGGATGTTCGCACAAACTTCAACGGAGCGTGTGGGTTGGCTAAAACTTAGATTTCTTTTCATCGACTACGTTCTAATAAAAACGAATGCAGATTCACGACATTTTTATATAGACGTACGATATTCACAAAACCACCAGCGGCTGCACGTTGTCGCGGCGCAAGAGCCAATTTTGTATGGATTCGCTGCGCCCGGTTTTTCCAAACATGCTCGATCGTTTGCGCCGTTGTACATGACTGAATCATTTACTCATTTATGTGCAGTACGCTTCACGGAAATGGGGACCATTAATTGTAATTCGAATGCACACTTCTTAGTAATTACGATTAATTCTCAGTGTGCAGTAGTACATAAGCAACGCGCGATTGTTCCCTTAACCACCGCACGTGCCACCCCGTAGACGCGAAAAGCACTAGAATGAATACACATACTTGACCAGTGTGATTGTCCGAATGTTCAAACAAAGCCCCAGTGCGGAATTTGTTCGGAAAATGTCCAGGGGCTAATTTGAAAAATTGCCAGCACATATCAGCCCATAATATTGTTCCCAATGTCCCCCAGCAATACAGCCAAAAACAACGCACATCCCGGATCCAGCAGAGCAGGAATCGACCCAAGTCCACCACCGACATCCGTCCAATGCCAAACACCGTTCAATTTCTTCAGCCCTATGAACGGACAGCCTACCGTCTGAAACATACATGTGCACTGGCCAGCTGATGTTTCAACGGAACATAATGTAGACAAAGCAACGTCAAAATTAAATGACTCCAAAATTAAGGGCAATCATCAAAGTGGCACACGTACATTTCCAAACATGGCGTCAAGAACTGCCTGACCGATTGCCTGCGTGGGAATAATGGCTAGTCGACCGCCGGCGCTAGAAAGTACCAAATCTTGTTTTTGGCCTCCACGGAATACGGTCTCCCTCTTTATATGAAGCAGTGACCCTGTCAGGAACAACACTGTCGTCACTAATCTGACGGTAAGGCCTTTAAATAGAAACAAAACTATGTACACTCTTCAGTGTGCCCGAAAGCGAAAATTCCGGATTCCCCGATCATGTCATGTCACTATCACAGTGTTCGAACGGGATCCCGATCCCGATCCCGGGATCCCGGGCCCTTTTTCTGATCCCGATCCCGATCCCGTCATTTTGAAAAAGTCAATTCCGATCCCGATCCCGATCCCGCCCAAAAAAGCACCGGGATCGGGATTAAGTTTTGAGAACAAAAAGTAAAAAATTATGCAATCATAATTCGCCAAGCTATTGTAAGGGCGCGGCCATGGAAACGCGGGCGCGGGTCGCGGGTCAGAAAAATATTCTATGTGTCCAACAACCGCCCCGCGTTTGCAAGGCCGCACTTGCGGATCGCGGTTTGCGGGTCACTTGAAACATTTATTTGGCTGCAACACACAAAAATTAACCAATCAGCGTCCAGCCAACGTCGCAGACTGCCGTAGCACAGCGCTGATTGGTTCATTTTTGTGTGTAATGGCTAAAATAAATGTTTCAAATGACCCGAAAACCGCGACCAGCAAGTGCGGCCACGCAAACGCGGGACGGTCATTGGACATAGAATTATTGCTGACCCGCGGCCCACAACCGTGTTTGCGTGGCCGCGCACCTAAGAGGTGCTCGACGGCTGATTCCGAGCGTGATAAAACCGCAAGCACCACCACTCGCGAACAAGTCGAGCTAGAACTGAACGGTTCTGCAAAATTGCATCGAACGAAGGGACTCAGTTTCGAGGAAGCGTTGTCATGGTGGGCAACAAATGAGACAAAGTTTCCGCGACTGGCACGTCTAGCTTCCAAATATCTAAGCGCTCCGCCTACGAGCGTTCCTTCTGAACAGCTCTTTTCCAGTGCAGTTGATTTGTTTGATGACAAAAGATCCTGCTTGAAACCAGAAAATGGTGAAATGTTTGCCTTTTCGTCGAAGGCTATGCTATTGATCGACTACAATTATGATCTTTGAACTTATCCGTCATCAGCTATTCTCGATTTTCAATTGGCTTTATCACTGTTCCGGGTGTTTATCCATGTGTGATAAACATGTTTCATGGCTGTCTGTGACATTAACGTGCATCTTGTGCATAAAATGATAAAAAAAACTATTGCTTTAGGACTATCTGGTCAATCCCGATCCCGATCCCGGGATCCCGGGTTTTGAAAACCGGGATCCCGATCCCGATCCCGGTCCCGACACTTTCTTGATCACAATCCCGATCCCGATCCCGGGATTAAAAATGAATCCCGTTCGAACACTGACTATCAATACAAATGGGAAGACTGTATGCGACCATGGCGCTGAATGTTAGTCAGCCAACCGTCGATTGCAGTCATTCTCGAAACACTTCCACAATTTGCCCACATTCTGCGGCGCCAAGCGATCGTGCGTGTAGCAACTGCCGTGATAGTAGACTGACAGTATAACGCCGTTGCCTTGTGTCGTGCAGCTCGCATCAGTGGGATCGGCGTTGGTCGGGGAATCGCCGGCGGCCGAGGGCAGCGAGTTGCACCACGTCTCGAACTCTGCAACACGAAATGGCGTCAAACTTGGTGACGACAGGATTTGCTCTAGTCACGTGACTTTTGTTAATTTGTCAGATAGACCCAAGACTGACCCTAGCTGGCCGAGCCGCTAGTTCAACCTCTACTGATGTCACTGACTTCGAACAAAAGTGAATCCAAATCCCATCTTGTCACAATGTCAGCAACAATCGAACAAATTTTACTGTAGCTTTCATGAAATGCTTAAAAATTAACAAAAGAAAGATTGAAAATCAATCATTGAATTGAAGTTAGGCCTACCATCGGCAATGCATGAGATGATCAGCAGCCCTCCCAGGGCTGCAATGACTTCGGAAACGTTCATTTTGGTCGAAACAAAGCCTATGAGCAGGGCAGTCAAGTTATAATAATGCTCAGGTCATCAGCAAACAACAAGCTCAAAATTACAGTACCACACAAAGTCCAGATTGTGATGGTTAAGCTATGTATTGGTATCACAGGTACCAAGCAGTATGGAAATGTTTGTGATTGGTTTCTCTGGTTACCCACTCCCACATGCCGCGCTTAGATTAACTTTGTTTGGGTGATATGAATTATAGAGTTATTGGGGATGAAAGCTTTGATCATCTTTGGTACAGTGCATGTATCGACCAAGCTGTATTTGGGTAACCTAAATCTACCCGCTTTTTGTACATATCACACCGAATAGTACCACAGCTAGTGCCACTAGCTATAACTTTGTCACTAATCTCTGTCAGGAAAACAACAAATTGCACCGTGCAGTACTGTGTTCCTGTTCGCACGTGGCTACTGAAGGTCACGTGCTTGAGTCAACGCTTGGTACCAGAATCAGCGTGTGTGCGTGGGTTTTGCTGAATCAATGTCCTGTGGTATATGCGGAGTGTGGTTGGGTGGAGAGCCAAGACCCGAGCTGGGCACTTACTGTATAATGTACAGTGTACGTATGTGGGAATTTGAACGCAACGCGACTGAGGATGATACAAATTCCCGCTTTATGCTCGTAATCAGCTGAAACATCATAAATCGATATTTACACCAACCGATCCAAGGCCCATCCCTCCACACAAACTCATTTAGCTGGAGTTGGTTGGAGATTGGCCTGAGTCTCAGGCTTGAGGGTTACAGAGGAGGAGGCCCTGTGGCCTGTACCGAAAATTCAGGCTTGATTTCAGGCTTAGGTGCAGAGGTTCATTGATTCATTTGGCAGAGGTCAACGCCTAGAATTCTATGAACCACATTGAACAGAACTGTGTGCGCATGTGTGGAACCCAACGGCAGTTAACATTCAGCGCCATGGTGCATACAGTTTCCATTTGTATTGATAGTCAGTGTTCGAACGGGATTCATTTTTAATCCCGGGATCGGGGATCGGGATTGTGGGATCAAGAAAGTGTCGGGACCGGGATCGGATCGATCCCGGTTTTCAAAACCCGTCCCGGGATCAGGATCGGGATTGACCAGATAGTCCTAAAGCAATAGTTTTTTTTATCATTTTATGACAAGATGCACGTTAATGTCAAGACAGCCATGAAACATGTTTATCACACATGGATAAACACCCGGAACAGTGATAAATCCAATTTAAAATCGAGAATAGCTGATGTCGGATAAGTTCAAAGATCATAATTGTAGTCGATCAATAGCATAGCCTTCTACGAATAGGCAAACATTTCACCATTTTCGGGTTTCAAGCAGGATCTTTTGTCATCAAACAAATCAACTGCACTGGAAAAGAGCTGTTCAGAAGGAACGCTCTAGGCGGGCGCTTAGATATTTGGAAGCTAGACGTGCCAGTCGCGGAATCTTTGTCTCATTTGTTGCCCACCATGACAACGCTTCCTCGAACTGAGTCCCTTCGTTCGATACAATTTTGCAGAACCGTTCAGTTCTAGCTCGACTTGCTTCGCGAGTGGTGGTGCTTGCGGTTTTATCACGCTCGGATCAGCCGTCGAGCACCTCTTAGGTGCGCGGCCCCGCAAACACGGTTGTGGGGCGCGGGTCAGCAATAATTCTATGTCCATGACCGTCCCGCGTGCGTGGCCGCACTTGCTGTCGCGGTTTTCGGGTCATTTGAAACATTTATTTTAGCCATTACACACAAAAATGAACCAATCAGCGCTGTGCTACGGCAGTCTGCGACGTTGGCTGGACGCTGATTGGTTAATTTTTGTGTGTGCAGCCAATAAATGTTTCAAGTGACCCGCACCGCGATCCGCAAGTGCGGCCTTGCAAACGCGGGGCGGTTGTTGGACACATAGAATATTTTTCTGACCCGCGACCTGCGCCCGCGTTTCCATGGCCGCGCCCTTACATAGCTTGGCGAATTATGATTGCATAATTTTTTACTTTTTTTTCTCAAAACTTAATCCCGATCCCGGTGCTTTTTTGGGCGGGATCGGGATCGGGATCGGAACACTTTTTCAAAATGACGGGATCGGGATCGGGATCAGAAAAAGGGCCCGGGATCCCGGGATCGGGATCGGGATCCCGTTCAACACTGTGATAGTGACATGACATGATCGGGGAATCCGGAATTTTCGCTTTCGGGCACACTAAAGAGTGTACATAGTTTTGTTTCTATTTAAAGGCCTTACCGTCAGATTAGTGACGACAGTGTTGTTCCTGACAGGGTCACTGCTTCATATAAAGAGGGAGACCGTATTCCGTGGAGGCCAAAAACAAGATTTGGTACTTTCTAGCGCCGGCGGTCGACTAGCCATTATTCCCACGCAGGCAATCGGTCAGGCAGTTCTTGACGCCATGTTTGGAAATGTACGTGTGCCACTTTGATGATTGCCCACGATTTTGGAGTCACTTAATTTTGACGTCACTGCTTTATCTACATTATGTTCCGTTGAAACATCAGCTGGCCAGTGCACATGTATGTTTCAGACGGTAGGCTGTCCGTTCATAGGGCTGAAGAAATTGAACGGTGTTTGGCATTGGACGGATGTCGGTGGTGGACTTGGGTCGATTCCTGCTCTGCTGGATCCGGGATATGCGTTGTTTTTGCACGTATTGCTGGGCGACATTGGGGACAATGGGCTGATAATGTGCTGACAATTTTCCTGGACATTTTCCGAACAAATTCCGCACTGGGGGCTTATTCTGAGGAACATTCGGACAATCACACTGGTGAAGTACGGTATTAATTCTAGTGCTTTTCGCGTCTACGTGTGGATATGCGCGGGCGGTGGCACGTGCGGTGGTTAAGGGAACAATAATCGCGCGTTGCTTATGTACTACTGCACACTGAGAAATCGTAAATACTAAGAAGTGTGCACTCGAATTACAATTAATGGTCCCCATTTCCGTGAAGCGTACTGCACATAAATGAGTAAATGATTCAGTCATGTACAACGGCGCAAACGATCGAGCATGTTTGGAAAAACCGGGCGCAGCGAATCCATACAAAATTGGCTCTTGCGCCGCGACAACGTGCAGCCGCTGGTGGTTTTGTGAATATCGTACGTCTATATAAAAATGTCGTGAATCTGCATTCGTTTTTATTAGAACGTAGTCGATGAAAAGAAATCTAAATTTTAGCCAACCCACACGCTCCGTTGAAGTTTGTGCGAACAGCCACCGAGACACAGGGCGCTGTCGGATACCAGATCATTCAAACCAATGAAACTGTGCGCATATTTTTATTTAACTGCAACTGTATTTAAAAAACTAAAACATGAACATTTTAACAGCCGTTCCAGCTCAATCTGCACTGTGCTCATAAATGTGGTGACGTGGCTGTGTGTGGCGCGTACTCTTACAACAAGGATACTCTGGATTGCCGGCTCTACCACTATCAAGCACCCGCCAATGTTACCGCCGCTGGTTATCGCTTCTATGTGAGACAGGATGTATGATAATTTTGAATTAATTTACTTTGACGAACTACATAGGTTCTTGAGCGGGAACCCGTGTTTTTTAAATTCTAATAGCCACTTGTGGCTCTTACAATTGTATTGTAGACAATTGTAACATCCTGAAAACCGTTTTCGGGGATGAGTGAAAAAACAAAACTCTCAAAGTTAACTGTTTGGTGATAGACTGGTTGAATTTTAACCGTTTTAGAATTTTAGACTTATTCAATCTGAATTTTACTGCTACTACATTCATGCAATCTGTCGTGACATCATAATTTTGTTTGACTTGGGATTTGGAAATGCTGATGAAGCGCTGGAAGTCGGGAATTCAATCGGGAATTACATATAGTACATACATACATTAGGTTAGGACGTCTCATATCATTGTTACGATACAAATAATCGTACAAACACATCGGCATCACTGAGAACCACATGTGAAAGAGCGTAAAAAATCATGGCACGGATTACAAGACAAACACAAAATACAGCTCATTTTCATGTAAAAAGCTACACCGCTAGTAAGCCTCTCAACAAAAAAACCACTCTGTTCTGTGCCAAAATCATTCAAAATCCTGGTTCACACACCAATTGTTAGGCGAGAGCAGTGTAGCGAACAACAAACGTTGATCGCATGAACGACTTCGCAAAGTGTGGTGAATTAAGGTCGGGCAGTGGCAGTCAAAAATCTGAGTAAGTCATGGGCAGGCAGAGTCATCGGCAGTCAGTGACTGCTTCTGGTGTTTGCCTGCTTCTGACTGCCGACTGCCGGTGATTGCCTTTGATGGGCGGCTGTCAAATGAATTAGAAGAGAAATTGGGGCAGTCAAAGCTGGGTGTTGGCCTAGATTGATCGTGATTGCGTCTAAAATAGGTGCTTTTTTGCCGTTTTTTTTACAAACTATTATTCTAACAAGGGCAATTTTTTAAGCCAAATAAAGAGCATTCAAACGACAAAGCGATGTTCAAAAGCCCCTTATTTGGCCCCGGCAGTCAACAAGGCCTAAACAGTGATGGTGAGAATGATGCGGGGTGCCTTCTGTTTTTCTTTCGACACAAACCATGCTTTCTCATCCAGATCTACCGATAAACACCAAAACATGTGCGGGAGTCAGCCCAGAAAGTTAAAACTTTTAACTTGCTGTTTTTGACTGCCGGAAGTCAGAATCGGTGACTGCCAGTCCTTGACTGCCCGGCGCATTTATACTTTTTTCGTGCCTGCCATCGTTTTGACTGCGCGGGAGTATAAATGGGGCAGCAGTCAATCGGATGGGTAGTCACATTTTTCTGACTGCTTCTGCCGAGGAGTCAGAAGTATAAACCGACTTCTTGCCTGAGGTTCCGTGAAACACAATGCATATTCTAGGCTTATTCCAGATGGTTATTCTGGGCCTCCATAACAGTTCGCAGTCAATCTTTACGAAACAAGACAACAGCGCAGTAGAGTTTCTCAACAAAAACAATCATTTTGGGGTGTGGTATAAAAGCGAGAATAATCTGAATACTTAAAAAAATGAAACCAGGCTGCATCACATACAATGCATAAGCACATAAACGGGCTCTAGTTCAAGTCGTCAACGTAGCTGGTCATGGGGTGGAATTTTCGAAACGGTGTAAACATATGTTCGGTCTGTAAGGCCGGCATCAGGTTGATATCGAAAGCTCGGTCGGAATGAAAGGGTTCGGTGTAAACTTGGAATATCTCATTCTTTTCGAAAATTCCACCATGTGCTACAAAGCGCGGGCTGCGTGTGATGACCAGCGTTAACAATTTGCGTAACGTCTATGAACGGTTCGCCTACACCATCAACAACCTTGTAGGCAGCTTGATATAAAAATAACAACAGCAGCAACGAGCGACACAAGTGAGCAACTGTTAGTGATTCCTAAAGCGCCAGTAAGGTTGCGCGTCTGTGCGATCAGCGATGCCCAATTTGTCGAGCGGTGCCTTGTCCGTGATTCCGCCTGAGCGCGGTGTAGAGCGTCAAATTCGCGCATTCAGCGTGTGACGAAGCAGCCACGTCACACAACGGTCCGGATCTTCATAGATTCCAATTTTATAGGTATGTATGTATGTGGTTTGGAATTATGGTCCAGCGCTAAGGCATACATAGCCAAAAGCCAAAACATAGTCCGGACCGGACCAAGAAACGTTCTGGCTTCTATCAGAAGTTCTGTCAAAGGGGAAATTGCCCAGTCCTAATCGCCTTTCAAGTTTTACAAGTGTTTAGACAGCAATGTGGGCATCACAAGTATCAAATATATTGGTACAAACTCTAAAACATGTACCCAGGAGATTCCGTTTAAGGCAAGCCACTGGGAACAAAAAATTCGGCGCGGGGACCGGCCGAATTTCTACCTGCGCATTCAGGCAAATTGCCTGATCAAAAAGCTGTCAAGGCGACAGAATGTTTCGCACGATTCTTGAAACTCACTAACTATAGAATTTCGCTTTTCTTTATATTTCGAATTTCGACGAATTGTTCCAGCGTGACAAGCAGAGCATGAAACATTTAGCAGACACGCTGGAACAATTCTTCGAAATTCGAAATATAAAGAAAAGCGAAATTCTATAGTTAGTGAGTTTAAGAGATCGTGCGAAACATTCTGTCGCCTTGACAGCTTTTTGATCAGGCAATTTGCCTGAATGCGCAGGTCAGAAAGCAGCCGGTCCGCGCAGAATTTTCTTCCCCGATTGTTCCCCCTTTAAACTGCTTCTCCTGGATACATGTTTGAGAGTTTGTACCCAAGTGGTTTGATTTTCATGGATCCCCACACGACTGTCTAAACGCTTGTAGATTTTGAAAGGCGATTAGGAATGTGCGATTTCCTAAGTGTCAGTCTAGCGGCTCAGTAAACATGCTCTTCGGTCTGAGAACCACGAGGACGGCTCTGAATTTGGAGACATTGCACATCTTGAAATCGCAAAATTTTTGTCAGGGCCTGCGAAATGCTGGTCGCGTCACGCACTTTTTGTGAAATCTATGCATCAAAAATTCAGTATACCACCGAAGCACACCCAAAGTCAACGCACCGGATTCGTCGAAGTAGTTCACGCGTAACTGCAGGCAGGATCGTGCAAGGAACAAGTTCGGCCAGTGATCGCGCAAGAATTGCAATCGGCCGCCCGGCGACACCAACTTTGTGCGCGCGTCCACTCCTTTTCTGGCGACATGTTCGCAACAACTGCGAAGCAGTCATGAAATGGATAGGAATATCAATCTAGAATTATCAACATAGAAGAATCAACTTAGATTGATTATCAAAGAGAAAACTTCTCAGTATCCCGCTCTCAAATTTGTAGGTCCACACGAAGCGATTACAGTTAGGAAGTTTGTTTGTTCGGCTCCCTAAAGTTCATAAATTGGTCAAGAAATCTGCAAACACACCTGACGCCGAAATCACAACGGTCTCCAATCGACATAGAGTTTCGGTTACTGAAAATGGCCGGAACCACCCAATTTTCTCGATTTCTCAATCGTGAACCACTGACGGGACTGAAAGAGATTGTGTTTTTAAACCTTGTTTGTGCCATTTCGTCTGTCAAGCAACGAAAAACACTCGAACAATCAACACAAATTAGCTTGGAGAAGTTCTTTCACATCCAAGTGAAGTTACATAGGATTCACAGCTCACCTTCGGGCCGCCGCTCGGAATCTCGCAGAACTCAACGATGTCGATGTGACTCCATGCCGCCGATGTCTGGGCCTGAAAATATATGTGATGTCTACTAGTTGATGCCCTGATGTCTGATTCGATGCGTGTGAAACATAGCTGCGCTTCGATCAATGATTGAGAGCGATTGAACAACACCAACGGTATGCACTAATGCACATTCCGAAACGAATTGTGCAGCGTGTATGCATTTGGTTTGCCGTTTTCACAGACGAGCGGTGCGCCAGGTATACGATCCTCAGTGGACATACTGTACATGTACGGCGCGCAGTTATGGTAACACTACGCTAACACGAGCCCGATGTCGGAGGCGGCAGATAGCAAAACAGGCTGCTGATTTGAAAAATCTTACATGTTGTCGGACACAGCGCTGGGCACGATGATTTTCTCTTTCTATTCGTTTTGCAAGCGCTCGGCCTCCGAAATCGGGCTCGTGTTGGCGTAGTTTGCCTTCATGCCTGTCGACGAAATGCCCGACAAACGCGCGCCGCATTCTGTTTGTCGCGTTCGTCCACCAAATACGCGAACACGTGCGCCATCGTGATCGAACTCGTTGCGTCACCGTGCAACAGCTGCGAGGGAATCTGCAAGCGCGAATATAGCTCAATGCGAACAGCGTTGAACAGCACACGAATGGTTTGACGCGGGCCTGAAACCAACTCGTGTGTATGTGTGTATGTTCTTGGGGTCAAGTGGCCATCTTGGTGCATTCATGCAGGCCTCAATCATGTCGAAATAAACAGTGCGACTGCATTTCATATTCAACGGAACGTGGCAGGGGCACGTGAACCTCTATTTTCTGCCAGGATCGAGAAAATCCCAAAATTACGTTTCAATGAACAGACCACCATTTTCGGCTCGTCATCCTTTTTGTGTCGAAAACAAAACTCCTCCACCAAATCACAAATTTCCGATTGCGCAGCCTTGAGGCATCTGGCTTTGTAGCCGTAACCAGCGTTGATTTTTTGCTTTTGTTTGGCGGACACGAACTCGTTGAGCAAATTCTGAAGCAGGAATGATGAATGGAAATTGAGTGTACGACAATGTGCTTTTTTGGTTGCCCGCTTCGCCACCTGTTTTTCGCCGATGGTACACGGGCCGAGTCTTGGTGATGACCCCCAAAGAGATACAATTGCAAATTGGGCATTGGCAGTTTCAGTGATGACGGGTATTTTATACTACATCAACTCTTGTGGTGACTCAGACACAGACGGTTCATATGCTGAATGAGCAGGATGATAGGATCCGTGGCGTTTCGTAAAACTGGAGCAGTTCATTATGCAAACAAACAGAGCAAAAGCAAACACACCGCTTTCAGGTCATCGGTCCACTGCATTCGTTTTCGAGACCTTTGCGGGCGTGGGAGACTCGCACTTGGTCAACGCCAACGGTGTACTGTCGAACACTGGCGCTTTCCGTTTTCTGTCCATATTGTGTGGACAATGTGATGCCAATTTTAAAATAGTAATTTCGTGTCCTATTGAACAATAACGATAAAAGAACGAAAGAGATCTGGCTTGAATAGAAAACAAATCTTCCGGCGAACAAATATTTTGCCACGCACCGCCTTTCATGAAACATTCAACCACGTTTAACACCAGGAAACGTGGCATTCTTGTTGTCACCAATCTTCTTGAATTTTTCAGACATGGACAAAAAATGCCAGCTCGACTAGTAACAATAATGTTTCACATATAATAATGTTTCATCCCAACTTCGCGTAAAATAAATTTATCTCTTTTTGGACAAAATACAACAATCAAAGATGAAAAATAAACAGGACAAAACTTCATTGGTCGTTTTTACATTGTAATATACCACTGGATGTAAAGACAAACCAGCCGTGCTTTGGAGACCTACACCATACCTTATCACCCTGAATTCTTACACACTTAAAATGTCTCGGGTACTGTAGCCACTTCTCGAACGGTTAGCCGATA
>JASAMV010004925.1:0-14401 GCA_030248065.1 Rhynchonema sp. JSB1_4
ATTTGGGGACAATACAGGGCGCCGCAGGCGCGATTTTGGAAAAATTGTCTCGTCCACAGAAAAAAGTGCCGATTTTTTGCCTCCAAAAAGGCCATTTTTGGACATTTTAGCCCATTTTGGGCAACTTTTTTTATTAAAAAAAAGCAAAATCTGAGTTTCAAAAAAAAAATTTTTTTTTTAAATTTTTTTTAATTGACCACTTTTTTTTGAAACAACCCTGGTTACACCGATCACCGATACTACTGTTGCTCAAAGAAAAGAAACTAAAACCGTAGTTAATATTCAACCCTGAATTCCAATGTTATGAAGCAGTAGTGTAACGCCACTGATAAAAAAAATCAAGCAATGACCGACTACGTAAGTTTCTTTACAACGGGCACTGGATCCGCCCCCAAAGAGCAGTTTATCGGTTTCTGGTCGATTAAAACTCTCAAAAACACAATCATTCAAATTACAGTATCGAAAAGCCAAAAATCGACCTTTCTACTAGTCCACTACCAGATCATCATGAACGTCGCACACAGATCAGATCAACCATAAAATAACGACAAAACATCTCCTGCTTCTGCTACGACAATTTTCGATCAAGAGACTATCAAAATTCAAATTTATCATCGATTAAGTACGGATCCAACCGATTTCGAAAACAAATCCATCCAAACAAGCGCCGGGATCAATGGGCAAATTGTGCCGATATCTATGCTGCTGCTTCTGCTGTCGGAGAAAGGACAGACGTACATCAAACATGAGCGATCATTATACGGACGGTTGGAAAGCAGTACTTTGGCTACATAGAACTGAGTCTGAGAACTAAAAGAAAAATCACGATTTGATTAAACGCAGGATCAGACAGACATGCATGCAACAACGACTACAACCAGTTACATGCGGACGACCCCGGCGGTCATAAGTCGCACGGCTCCGATACGTCCGATACTGATTGGTGTCAGAAACACAAAGATTACGAATGCGACTGTGTGCGCAAGAATCGAAATCGAAAATCGTCCGATCATCCAATACAAGCCAATGGTTGGTTGTTGCGAATATGAATTACACGCAGTTGTGCATCGTATTTTCGGATGCACGTTCGGTCCTGTTTTCGAAGCCCGGTGGTGCGGCAGAACATCGTCAGTGTGAATACACCAATGGCCAAGTGACCACCAAAACAAACATGAACGGGGGCTAAACGCACGCATGAAATATCGCTGCTCACAAAGTTTATTGGGAATGGTCTTTATCACAATTATCACTGTGGTGGCTGACTTGACTTTCATAATTTATTAGTGTCTTATTATGACCACATGGTCATAAGCCACACGTGTGCACTGAAAACTAACTTAGAGTTGCGGCGGGTGGCAAGTTGGGTTAGGTTGCAGTACAAGCAGTGGCACACAACACACAACGTCTTTCAACAGCATACCTACTTCGGCCAACAAGCCGATTTAGTCGGAACTTGCGGGTATGTCACTACTTGGATTGCAACCTAATCCAACTGGCCCCCCCCCCCCCAACACCGCAACCCAAGTTAGTTTTCAGCAGTGGTTTTTTAAAAAAAAAAATTTTTTTTTTTTTTATTAAAAAAAAAATTTTTTTTTTAATAAAAAAAATTCGTTCCAAAAGTTAAAAAAAAAATTTTTTTTTTATTATTTCAAAATTCGAAAATTTCTCTATTTTTTGCTCTAAAAGTGCTATTTTTGCATAAAAATTGCTTCTGTTAACATCACCCGACCCTATCATGGGTGTATTGGGTGCCATAATCGTTGTTTTGTGGCATCTAGACATAGTGCACACACTCACATGGCCTCTCATATGATTACACATGTACATGTGACTGGGTGGTCATGCATTTATTCATGCAACAGACCCGAAAACAGTGATTCGGTGTGATATTCACTCTATATTTGCACTGTTTGTCACATATTTGCATTGGTCGTGTACCAAGAGGCAATAGTTTCACCCAAATTTGCCGTCTTAAGTGTCACAAAGCCACACGAAGGCACCCACACCACGTGGGGGAAGTGTACGGGTGTGTACCTAACTACTGTTGGAACCAAACAACTTTTTTTAATTTTTTTTTTGGTGGGGGGAGTCTTTAAAATGCACCACCCACACGAAAAGAAAAAAAAACCCCCTTTTTTTTTTTTCCCTTCCCCCTTTTTTTTTTCTTTGCGGGCATTTTTAAAAAAAAAAAAAAAAAAAAAAAAAAAAAAAAAAAAAAAAAATTAAAAAAAAAAAAAAAAAAAAAAAAAAAAAAAATTTTTTTATTAACCACTGGTTTTCAGTACGCACACGTGGCAAATGACCGTCTGTACAGGGATAATAAGGGGCCGCAAAGTGGGGACCGCTGGAACGTCGGCCATTACTTTTGGCTACGGTAGGTTACGGTAGATTTCCATTCTGGAATGATCTGCAAGAAGGAGCCGCGCACTGAGGCCGCTATCGGAATGGATTAAGATATGGGTTATGGTAGCTATGCTGACTGTGTTGGAGTATAAAAGCCAAAAGCAACGGCCTACGGTCCTGCGGCCCCAACTTTACGTTCCCGATAACTGGACACAAATGAAGAAATGCTCTTTATTCATTGTTTTTGAGTTTTGCGCCTCCAGTGTCGCTGTTCATTTCGGAAGCGGCCCGCGGAGTGAAACTTTCCAACGTGATGTTTCAGTGGTATTGCCGCCGGTTCGACCGCGGCGGTCCGCCTCACCACCAAACGTCGCTGACTACAATCCATCGCATCCCGCCGTCACCGCATTATCAATCAAACATCATTCGAAATCGAAAAGTGCCGGAGCCGAATATCCCGATAACGACCCACTGTGCGATTTGTATTTTTGTATGACAGGCAATGTTTGTTTTCGGTCACCCAAAAACTTCGTTCTTGTAGCCCCACCGATGGCACACTACCGCCTGCTCATACGGGGACCGGTACCCTACCAATGCCCGGCGTCGCACAAAGACCCGTCAGAACGTGAGACACAGGCGGTTTTTAGATTTTTTAAATCGAATCCTAATGTTTGATTTTGATTAAGCACCGGTTTTCTTTAACTTTTCAAATCGGATCCTCAAAAAATCATGGTTTTTCTCTCTCGCAGCAAACGCAGACAAACATCAGACGAACCGGACGATACATTGAAATCCGTATACGGAATGCATTTGCCGAACATTGAAGTGTGACCAAAACTTGATTCGTGACGAAAACAGAAATAAAAAATGGAAAATATTAGAAACAGCAAATACCAACAGCGGGACCAACCAAAATATTTCGACTCGCCATGGACAATATTTTACAAAACAGGACTCAGCCTCGACTATCACCTGAAATGCGCAGCAAATATACTCAATAATAATAACTTGACCATGACCTACACACATTTTACTCACCTCACATACCCTGCTTTCCCCACTACTTTGATGCAAGTGCATGATACAATACAAACCATGATGACGATGACAACAGACAAACACTGATAAAATTTATTCCCCATTATTTGACAATCTCATGCCTGCGAAACTCAAAAACGAATGGTTGCACATAGTCACAAACAATCGGCACATCGCAATGGTATTAACGCAAATATTTCCACGCTTTGGTATCCGCGTGTTTGTGGCACACCAAACCAGTCACTCACCGCAGTGGGGAGTACATAGAAACATGCCTGCTTGTTGCAACATGAATCTCACTTCGGTGGGAGTCAGCCGCAACATCATCAGGAACCTATTCGCGTGAACCACATTACAGTTACCCACATAGCATCACATGATAATCCAAATTATTCCATCGTTTTCTGTCCATACTGCCGTTCAATCGCGGCCTTGCACATCGCGAAACAATCCGCGGCCAGCGGTTTGGCCAGTTTCACAGCGTTCTCGAAATCCAGCAGCGAAAAACGTCCGACTGAATGACACGTGGCGAGTTCCGGTTCCATCAGTTCGGAACCGGACGAACCGGAACCAGTGAACACGAGCTCAAACACGGCCTGCGCGCGACGCTCGATCTTGAGCGGCGCGTGCGTCACAAGCTGACCATCGTTTAGGACTACAGTCACGCCGCTGAATACGGCACGCATCGGCACACACGCGTCCAGCAGCGCGAGGCAACACGCGTTCACGCACGACGACGTTAGGCCACCTGTGTGGTGGGGTGGTGAGCGTATATTTTTCCAAAGTTGGCCACCAGCTAGAAGCTAGCAAAAATTGCAAATATAGTAGCTCTCCAAATGGTAACTTAATAGTTTTAGGTACTTGCCCCAAATAGTAACTTTCACCGGCTTTTCACAAAATTTTAGCAGCTTGAGGCCACTAAATTTGGTTTAAAAAAATCCATGGTGTGATGTAATGCTAACAAAGTGAAGCAGCTGAAGCTGAAGCAGCTTGCTGCTTGAAAAAATCGGTCACTTGCCAATGGCAAGCTAGCCGGCATATTTTACTTGTCATAGCCCGTTAACTACTGAGAGGGCCCGAATTTTACTTGCCAAATCGAAAATCCACTTACGATTGATTGGCAAGTGCCTGCTTGCAAGAAAATACCCTGATGCCTGATGCACCAAGCCAACTTGCAAAAATGCTCGAGTCAAATTATCAAAAAAAAACCGCCGGTCACACCCAACCATCATTGTGCAGTTCGTGCAGTGTGACGTCGAGCAACGTTCGCGGCATCGAATTGAGCAAAACGGCCGATTCGATCGCGCCGCGAATGATTCGCTCGATGTCGGCGAATTGCGATGGCGTTGCGCCGGGTTTGGCGACCGCCGGACGAACGTGAATGTCGACCACGGCTGTGTCTGTGTAAATCGACAGAAACGTGACAAAATGAAAATTTATTCATTTCATTTGCCTGGTGTTTCGAACGCGAACGGTCTCTCGACTTTTTTCGGACGATGTTTTTGTCTTGAAGCAGATTTTTTCGCACAAAACGTTATGCTTGCCGTGACCGGGCAGGGCCGGGGCCGATCCCTCCCCCCCCCAACCAAGGGCCAGGCTTCGGCAGTTTTCTTCCAGCTCATAAACGCGAATGTTCTGGCTTTTCGGTTGCTTTTCAGCTGTCTAAACTGAAAGCTGCCCTGCCCCCCCCCCCCCCAACCTATACTTGCGGGCCGGAAAAAAACGTTTTTTCCGAGGCCTGAAAAATCCGTTATTATTTTTCCGGAAATTTTTTCGGAAGTGGCAACTATTGAAAAAAAACGGTCTTTTTCCAAATTTCTGAAAAATTTTCCAAGGTCGCCGAACGATGCCACTGTCAAAGCCACTGTAAATCGGTGCTAAACAGTTCAAAATGAGCACTTTTTAAGCTCGAAGTGCTTTTCTGGTTGGTTTCAGACCATTGCCCGACAGAATTTTCTCCAAAATCGGCGTTTTTGGAACATGGGTATCCTTAAGTGCTGGAAAATACTTGAAAAAAAACGGCTTTTTTTTCAACAATATAATTTGCGGAAAAATACACAAGTATACCCCAACGGTTTCTTTCAGTTTGTCACTATAACCCTTATAACCCCAGTGAAAACAATGGAACCCCCTGTTTCTATTTCCTACCACACGGCACTTAATTCGCAATCATGAGTAGGGATCGGTATCGGGGTTTGTCGATACCCGACTCCCGACAGCAGATACTTGGCAAATGCCGATACCCGATAGTTCATGAAAAAGCCGATACTCGATACTTCGAAAATAACCCGATACCCGACAGTGCCAAAATACCAACAAAAACACCGCCTTTATGGCAAAACTGGGATTTTTGGCAAACGTCGTGCGGGATGTTTTGAGATGGCCATGTAAGTACTGCGCACAAAAAAAATTTTATACAAATCGTGCCCTGTTGCTGTGTCATACAATATGAAAATGTCTCCCACCAAATTTTTAAAATTTTTTCTGTTCGCAAAACAAAGAATGTCTGCACCTACAGAGCTGTTTTTGAGAACTAGTTTTTTTATCGCGAAAAGTGTGATGCCCGATACCTAGGAAAAACATGCCGATACCCGACACTTTTTGGGTGCCGGCCGGTACTCGATACCTTCCGATCCCCACTCATGGAGTCTGCCGCTAAGCTAAACTCACCAGTTCGTCTCTTCGACTGATTGATGTCCCCAGGTCCGTAAATGGACGCCCAAACCGTGGTGTCGCCGAATGCAAATGCGCACGAACCATCGGAACGAGACAAATGGCCGAGTTGACAGCGAACGGTCGATGAAGTTGAAGATGATGGCAAAAAATTCGTCATTGCTTTTCACTTCAGTGTAGTTCCAAAGATATCAATTTTTGGGTCGATTGTTGTTGACGATAGATAGATTGTTCCCAGAATTTGTTGACGATAGATAGATTAGCCCAAAAGTGTTGACGATAGATAGATGAAATCAAAAAGTGTTGACGATAGATATAGATGAGTTTGGTAGGACCAGGACCCCCTATACTTGCGGGCCGGAAAAAAACCGTTTCTTCGGCCCGCAAGTATAGGGAGTCCTGGTCCTACCAAATTCATCTATATCTATCGTCAACACTTTTTGATTTCATCTATCTATCGTCAACACTTTTGGGCTAATCTATCTGTCGTCAACAAATTCTGGGAACAATCTATCTATCGTCAAAAAAAATCCTATTAATAGAACCCCACCCCCAACCTTCACCGTACCACAGATTAGTGGTATGATAAGGCTGTGTTGTTGTGTCAAACGTTGTTTAAACTTGCGTACACAACAGAACACAGCTTTTTAAGCATAATTGCAGGTGTTAAAGTTAGAAAATACCGAAAACAAGCCATTTTTAGGGGCATTATTAACAATGATTTTTTTCGTCGGGGGGCCAAATGAAAAATATAACCCCCCAATAATTGACCCCCCCCCATAAATTGAACCCCCCAAAATGACCCCAGTGAAAAAATAGACCCCCGGGTTCTATTTCCGACAATACGGTACACTGGGTCTAATTCTGATATTGGGTATTGGTTCACGTCTGGTATTGGTATTGGGTATTGGTATTGGGTTTACGCAGGTATTGGGCCAAAATCAATACCTGATGCCAAACGCAAAAACCCAATACCAAACCAATACCAAACCCAATACCTGACCCAATACCCAATACCAAACCAATACTAAAACCAATACTCAATACCCAATACCAACCCAATACCCTTTACCCAATACCAAACCCAATAATACCCAATGCCCAATACCAACCCAATACCAGAACCAATACCGGGAACCCAAGTGGTATACTTGCGGGCCGAAAAAAAAACCGTTTTTTTTCGGAAAAAACCGAAAAAACCGTTTTTTTCCGAGGCCCGGAAAAATACGTTTTTATTTTTCCGGAAATTTTTCCAAGTGGTAACTTTTGAAAAAAAACGGTTTTTTTCCAAAAATTTCCGAGATATTTTCCAAGGTTGCGAGAGGATGTTGTCAAAACCAATGTAAATCGGTAATAAACAGTTCAAAATGAGCACTTTTTAATCTTCAAGTGCATTTATAGCCTGTTTCAGGCCATTTCCCGACGAAATTTTCTCCAAAATAGGCGTTTTTGGACCATGGGTATCCTTAAAGGGGATATTGTACGTTCCTAATCGCCTTTCAAACTCTACAAGTGTTTAGACAGTCGTGTGGGCATCATGAAAGTCAAATCACTTGGTACAAACTCTCAAACATGTACCCAGGAGAAGCAGTTTAAAGGGAACAATCGGGAAGAAAATTCGGCGCGGACCGGCCAAATTTCCACCTACGCATTCAGGCAAATTGCCTGATCAAAAAGCTGTCAAGGCGACAGAATGTTTCGCACGATTCGTGAAACTCACTAAAAAAAAATAAAAATAAAATAATAGAATAATTTCACTAAATATTTTCTTTATATTTCGAATTTCGACGAATTGTTCCAGCGTGACAAGCAGAGCATGAAACAGTTAGCAGACACGCTGGAACAATTCGTCGAAATTCGAAATATAAAGAAAAGCGAAATTCTATAGTTAGTGAGTTTCAAGAATCATGCGAAACATTCTGTCGCATTGACAGCTTTTTGATCAGGCAATTTGCCTGAATGCGCAGGTAGAAATTCGGCCGGTCCGCGCCGAATTTTGTTCCCAGTGGCTTGTCTTAAACGGAATCTCCTGGGTATATGTTTGAGAGTTTGTACCAAGTTATTTGATTTTTGTGATGCCCACATTGCTGTCTAAACACTTGTAAAACTTGAAAGGCGATTAGGAATGTGCAATTTCCCCTTTAAGTACTGGAAAAATATTTGGAAAAAAACGGTTTTTTTTTCAAAAATATACCGTAAAAACCTAAATAGAAGGGGGGCTCTATTAATTCACTGACCCCATTTTGGGGGGTTCTATTACGGGGGCTCTATTCCGGGGGGGCCTCGATTAATTCACTGACCCGAACTTGAAAAATTGTTCCCAGAAATACCCCCCAAAAACCCCTAAAAATGGGTTTGAAAGGATGTTTTTTCGCTTGTAATCGCATTTATTCGTGTCTATTCGTCAATTAGAGGCGTATTATGTGCTCTGAACGAACAACAAACGAGCATAAATGTACCTGTGCACCACCATCAAGCCTTAATACACTACTGTATCGGGGATGTTACTTAGGTGGGGCTCTATAGGGGGGGCTCTATTCCGGGGGGGGGGGGGGCTCTATTAATTCACTACCCCTTTTTGGGGGGCTGTATTACGGGGGGCTCTATTCCGGGGGGGGGGGCGGTATTTAGGTTTTTACGGTATTTTGCGGAAAAATACGCAAGTAAACCAAGTGGTATTGGTTTGGTATTGGGTATTGGTCTGTGCCTAGTATTGGTATTGGGTATTGGTATGGTTGCGGGCCGAAGAAACGGTTTTTTTCCGGCCCGCAATATAGGGGGTCCTGGTCCTACCAAACTCATCTATATCTATCGTCAACACTTTTTGATTTTCTATCTATCGTCAACATTTTGGGCTATTATCTATCGTCAACAAATTCTGGGAACAATCTATCTATCGTCAACAACAATGACCCAAAAATTGATATCTTTGGAACTACACTGAAGTGAAAAGCAATGACGAATTTTTTGCCATCATCTTCAACTTCATCGACCGTTCGCTGTCAACTCGGCCATTTGTCTCGTTCCGATGGTTCGTGCGCATTTGCATTCGGCGACACCACGGTTTGGGCGTCCATTTACGGACCTGGGGACATCAATCAGTCGAAGAGACGAACTGGTGAGTTTAGCTTAGCGGCAGACTCCATGAGTGGGGATCGGAAGGTATCGAGTACCGGCCGGCACCCAAAAAGTGTCGGGTATCGGCATGTTTTTCCTAGGTATCGGGCATCACACTTTTCGCGATAAAAAAACTAGTTCTCAAAAACAGCTCTGTAGGTGCAGACATTCTTTGTTTTGCGAACAGAAAAAATTTTAAAAATTTGGTGGGAGCCATTTTCATGTTGTATGACACAGCAACAGGGCACGATTTGTATAAAAATTTTTTTTGTGCGCAGTACTTACATGGCCATCTCAAAACATCCCGCACGACGTTTGCCAAAAAGCCCAGTTTTGCCATAAAGGCGGTGTTTTTGTTGGTATTTTGGCACTGTCGGGCATCGGGTTATTTTCGAAGTATCGAGTATCGGCTTTTTCATGAACTGTCGGGTATCGGCATTTGCCAAGTATCTGCTGTCGGGAGTCGGGTATCGACAAACCCCGATACCGATCCCTACTCATGATTGCGAGTTAAGTGCCGCGTGGTAGGAAATAGAAACAGGGGGTTCCATTGTTTTCACTGGGGTTATAAGGGTTATAGTGACTAACTGAAAGAAACCGTTGGGGTATACTTGTGTATTTTTCCGCAAATTATATTGTTGAAAAAAAGCCGTTTTTTTCAAGTATTTTCCAGCACTTAAGGATACCCATGTTCCAAAAACGCCGATTTTGGAGAAAATTCTGTCGGGCAATGGTCTGAAACCAAACAGAAAAGCACTTCGAGCTTAAAAAGTGCTCATTTTGAACTGTTTAGCACCGATTTACAGTGGCTTTGACAGTGGCATCGTTCGGCGACCTTGCAAAATTTTTCAGAAATTTGGAAAAAGACCGTTTTTTCAATAGTTGCCACTTCCGAAAAAATTTCCGGAAAAATAATAACGGATTTTTCAGGCCTCGGAAAAAACGTTTTTTCCGGCCCGCAAGTATAGGTTGGGGGGGGGGGGGCAGGGCAGCTTTCAGCTTTCAGTTTAGACAGCTGAAAAGCAATCGAAAAGCCAGAACATTCGCGTTTATGAGCTGGAAGGAAACGGCCGAAGCCTGGCCCTTGGTTGGGGGGGAGGGGTCGGCCCCGGCCCTGCCCGGTCACGGCAAGCATAACATTTTGTGCGAAAAAATCTGCTTCAAGACAAAAACATCGTCCGAAAAAAGTCGAGAGTCCGTTCGCGTTCGAAACCCTAGGCAAATGAAATGAATAAATTTTCATTTACACTTTTTTTGTCGATTTACACAGACACAGCCGTGGTCGACATTCACGTTCGTCCGGCGGTCGCCAAACCCGGCGCGACGCCATCGCAATTCGCCGACATCGAGCGAATCATTCGCGGCGCGATCGAATCGGCCGTTTTGCTCAATTCCGTGCCGCGAACGTTGCTCGACGTCACACTGCACGAACTGCACAATGATGGTTGGGTGTGACCGGCGGTTTTTTATGGATATTTTAAAGAGAGCGTTTTGCACGTTGGCTTGGTGCATCAGGGTATTTTTTGCAAGCAGGAACTTGCCAATCAGTCGTAAGTGGATTTTCGATTTGGCAAGTAAAATTCGGCCCTCTCAGTGGTTAACGGGCTATGACAAGTGAAATATGCCGGCTAGCTTGCCATTGGCAAGTGACCGAATTTTTTCAAGCAGCAAGCTGCTTCAGCTTCAGCTGCTTCACCTTTTTAGCATTACATCACACCATGGATTTTTTAAACCAAATTTAGTGGCCTCAAGCTGCTAAAATTTTGTGAAAAGCCGGTGAAAGTTACTATTTGGGGCAAACACGCCGTTAGGAGAGCTACTATATTTTCAATTTTTCTAGCTTCTAGCTGGTGGCCAACTTTGGAAAAAATATACTCTCACCACCCGACCACACAGGTGGCCTAACGTCGTCGTGCGTGAACGCGTGTTGCCTCGCGCTGCTGGACGCGTGTGTGCCGATGCGTGCCGTATTCAGCGGCGTGACTGTAGTCCTAAACGATGGTCAGCTTGTCACACACGCGCCGCTCAAGATCGAGCGTCGCGCGCAGGCCGTGTTTGAGCTCGTGTTCACTTGTTCCGGTTCGTCCGGTTCCGAACTGATGGAACCGGAACTCGCCACGTGTCATTCAGTCGGACGTTTTTCGCTGCTGGATTTCGAGAACGCTGTGAAACTGGCCAAACCGCTGGCCGCGGATTGTTTCGCGATGTGCAAAGCCGCGATTGAACGGCAGTATGGACAGAAAACGATGGAATAATTTGGATTATCATGTGATGCTATGTGGGTAACTGTAATGTGGTTCACGCGAATAGGTTCCTGATGATGTTGCGGCTGACTCCCACCGAAGTGAGATTCATGTTGCAACAAGCAGGCATGTTTCTATGTACTCCCCACTGCGGTGAGTGACTGGTTTGGTGTGCCACAAACACGCGGATACCAAAGCGTGGAAATATTTGCGTTAATACCATTGCGATGTGCCGATTGTTTGTGACTATGTGCAACCATTCGTTTTTGAGTTTCGCAGGCATGAGATTGTCAAATAAAGGGGAATAAATTTTATCAGTGTTTGTCTGTTGTCATCGTCATCATGGTTTGTATTGTATCATGCACTTGCATCAAAGTAGTGGGGAAAGCAGGGTATGTGAGGTGAGTAAAATGTGTGTAGGTCATGGTCAAGTTATTATTATTGAGTATATTTGCTGCGCATTTCAGGTGATAGTTGAGGTTGAGTCCTGTTTTGTAAAATATTGTCCATGGCGAGTCGAAATATTTTGCTTGGTCCCGCTGTTGGTATTTGCTGTTTCTAATTTCCATTTTTTATTTCTGTTTTCGTCACGAATCAAGTTTTGGTCACACTTCAATGTTCGGCAAATGCATTCCGTATACGGATTTCAATGTATCGTCCGGTTCGTCTGATGTTTGTCTGCGTTTGCTGCGAGAGAGAAAAACCATGATTTTTTGAGGATCCGATTTGAAAAATTAAAGAAAACCGGTGCTTAATCAAAATCAAACATTAGGATTCGATTTAAAAAATCTAAAAACCGCCTGTGTCTCACGTTCTGACGGGTCTTTGTGCGACGCCGGGCATTGGTAGGGTACCGGTCCCCGTATGAGCAGGCGGTAGTGTGCCATCGGTGGGGCTACAAGAACGAAGTTTTTGGGTGACCGAAAACAAACATTGCCTGTCATACAAAAATACAAATCGCACAGTGGGTCGTTATCGGGATATTCGGCTCCGGCACTTTTCGATTTCGAATGATGTTTGATTGATAATGCGGTGACGGCGGGATGCGATGGATTGTAGTCAGCGACGTTTGGTGGTGAGGCGGACCGCCGCGGTCGAACCGGCGGCAATACCACTGAAACATCACGTTGGAAAGTTTAACTCCGCGGGCCGCTTCCGAAATGAACAGCGACACTGGAGGCGCAAAACTCAAAAACAATGAATAAAGAGCATTTCTTCATTTGTGTCCAGTTATCAGGAACGTAAAGTTGGGGCCGCAGGACCGTAGGCCGTTGCTTTTGGCTTTTATACTCCAACACAGTCAGCATAGCTACCATAACCCATATCTTAATCCATTCCGATAGCGGCCTCAGTGCGCGGCTCCTTCTTGCAGATCATTCCAGAATGGAAATCTACCGTAACCTACCGTAGCCAAAAGTAATGGCCGACGTTCCAGCGGTCCCCACTTTGCGGCCCCTTATTATCCCTGTACAGACGGTCATTTGCCACGTGTGCGTACTGAAAACTAACTTGGGTTGCGGTGTTGGGGGGGGGCAAGTTGGATTAGGTTGCAATCCAAGTAGTGACATATCCGCAAGTTCCGACTAAATCGGCTTGTTGGCCGAAGTAGGTATGCTGTTGAAAGACGTTGTGTGTTGTGTGCCACTGCTTGTACTGCAACCTAACCCAACTTGCCACCCGCCGCAACTCTAAGTTAGTTTTCAGTGCACACGTGTGGCTTATGACCATGTGGTCATAATAAGACACTAATAAATTATGAAAGTCAGCCACCACAGTGATAATTGTGATAAAGACCATTCCCAATAAACTTTGTGAGCAGCGATATTTCATGCGTGCGTTTAGCCCCCGTTCATGTTTGTTTTGGTGGTCACTTGGCCATTGGTGTATTCACAAACCAAAAAAAAAACCAAACACACCACCCCCAAAAAAAAAAACTGACGATGTTCTGCCGCACCACCGGGCTTCGAAAACAGGACCGAACGTGCATCCGAAAATACGATGCACAACTGCGTGTAATTCATATTCGCAACAACCAACCATTGGCTTGTATTGGATGATCGGACGATTTTCGATTTCGATTCTTGCGCACACAGTCGCATTCGTAATCTTTGTGTTTCTGACACCAATCAGTATCGGACGTATCGGAGCCGTGCGACTTATGACCGCCGGGGTCGTCCGCATGTAACTGGTTGTAGTCGTTGTTGCATGCATGTCTGTCTGATCCTGCGTTTAATCAAATCGTGATTTTTCTTTTAGTTCTCAGACTCAGTTCTATGTAGCCAAAGTACTGCTTTCCAACCGTCCGTATAATGATCGCTCATGTTTGATGTACGTCTGTCCTTTCTCCGACAGCAGAAGCAGCAGCATAGATATCGGCACAATTTGCCCATTGATCCCGGCGCTTGTTTGGATGGATTTGTTGTCGAAATCGGTTGGATCCGTACTTAATCGATGATAAATTTGAATTTTGATAGTCTCTTGATCGAAAATTGTCGTAGCAGAAGCAGGAGATGTTTTGTCGTTATTTTATGGTTGATCTGATCTGTGTGCGACGTTCATGATGATCTGGTAGTGGACTAGTAGAAAGGTCGATTTTTGGCTTTTCGATACTGTAATTTGAATGATTGTGTTTTTGAGAGTTTTAATCGACCAGAAACCGATAAACTGCTCTTTGGGGGGCGGATCCAGTGCCCGTTGTAAAGAAACTTACGTAGTCGGTCATTGCTTGATTTTTTTATCAGTGGCGTTACACTACTGCTTCATAACATTGGAATTCAGGGTTGAATATTAACTACGGTTTTAGTTTCTTTTCTTTGAGCAACAGTAGTATCGGTGATCGGTATAACCAGGGTTGTTTAAAAAAAAGTGGTCAATTAAAAAAAAATTTAAAAAAAAAATTTTTTTTTTGAAACTCAGATTTTGCTTTTTTTTAATAAAAAAAGTTGCCCAAAATGGGCTAAAATGTCCAAAAATGGCCTTTTTCGAGG